>JADRCD010138167.1:0-11654 GCA_019843815.1 Montemys delectorum | reverse complement strand
CCTTCCTTCCTTCCTTCCTTCCTTCCTTCCTTCCTTCCTTCCTTCCTCCCTTCCTTCTCTTCTTCTAAAATAGGTCTCATTTAGCAAAGCCTAACTCTGAGCTCCTGGATCCTCTGGCTCCAACCTCCCAATCACTGAGATTACAGTTGTACACCATGCCCAGCTAAGAGTGATCCTTTGAGAAATGAACCAGGAAAGCCTAGGGTCTAACACAGGTATTCTAGAAATACATGACACACTTGGGTGGCTGCATTCCAGACACAGCGGCTGTGCAGAATGCAATCTGCAGCAGGATAAGGTACTTATAACTAATGCCTAACACTTTGGACTAAGTTCCCATGTAATGCCTCCTGGTTCTAAGGGAGCTCCCCCATGCCCAGTGACAGGAACATGCTGGTCATAGAAGCTTGCTGTCTTGATGTTTTTGTGAAGGTCACTTTCTTTTTTAAGATTTATTTATTTATTGATTATATGTAAGTACACTGTAACTGTCTTCAGACACACCAGAAAAGGGTGTCGGATCTCATGACAGAGGGTTGTGAGCCACCATGTGGTTGCTGGGAATTGAACTCAGGACCTTTAGGAAGAGCAGTCAGTGCTCTTAACCGCTGAGCCATCTCTCTAGCCCGTGAAGGTCACTTTCTAAATGGAGTGCTACAGATACCGTGTGTGAGGTGGTCAGGGGCTCTGGCTCTGTACCCATGCATCTGTACAAACACATGAAGCTCACAGGTACATCTCAGCAATGAGATGTTACTTAAGAAGCACACAGAGGTACCTGGCACCTGACTTGGCACTGCCTCTAAGAGCCAGTATCATGCTAGTCACCATTGTTGAGTGGTACCAGGGCTGTAGCAGAGGCCTGAACCTTCATGACTGTAATCATGTTAACTCTCAATGTCTTGATTTTGGTCAATTTGGTTTCCTATGAGCATATGCACCTATTCCCAGGTATCATGTCCAACCACAGAGTCAGACGGGCCATTCAAAACATTCACCTCTGCAGGACTCTTAGTCATACTGTCCCTATCTTACAGCCATACCACTTACTCAGGAGTCGCTGTATAGAAATGTGATAAGCAAGAGTATAGTTAAGCATGTGTGAAGTCCTGGGTTCAACTTCCCATTCTGAAACAAACAGTTAAGCACAAAGAAGAAGAAACCCACCTGGGGCTCCAGATATTTTTTTTGTGTGGCAGAACTTGTAGTCAGTTCTTGACCCCTGCATTGCTAGGCCTTAGTCAATAGCTGAAATGGTTCTACAGAGTAATCAGCCCATTAGGAACAGCAGGGCCCCAAGAAGGAGCCTAAACATCCCAGAGGCACCACAGTTTGAATGGCAGACACACTAGTCATCACGAGTAAGTAAGCCCTATACCCAATGGAATAAACTTACCTCTTCAACCTTTTTGACCAGTGGACGTGAATTTCTGATGAAAGTGATCTTACCAAGCTTAAATTCGTAATTAGGAATTCCTCTGTGAAAATTACAGACAAGGAGAAAAGTTAGTTCCAAGGAGGAGTAAGATTTGCCTCAGATAATCAAGAGGAAAGTAGGGAGAGACAGCAGTGCCTTCTTGGTAATTGTCTAGAACACACTGCTTTGCTCTCTATGTACCTGCTAGGAGGGAACACAAAGTAAAAACACTGGTCGTGGAATAGGAACTGTGGGCACTGGCCTAGTCTTAGACTTCCTCTGAAAGTGTTCCAGTGGATCCTATCTCCTCTTCTCTTCCTGGTCATACACACAGTAGACAACTAATACTTCCCTAGCCCTGCCTGGTAGCCACCAAAAGAGAGTTCACTATGAATCTCTGGACAGACACCATTATGCTCTACCAGTGTCTGAGCAAGCAAGGGCTTGAGCCTACTCAGCAGCCTGCTGGTTTGTCTCCAACACTAGAATGAGGCTCTCCTATGTCCTGTGTTTTGACACAAAGCCCATGTGTCAAACCTTTCTTAGAAAATGGCAAACACTCATCAGGGACTGACTAGGACAGACCTACCTTTTGATGTCTCCAGGCTTGATTGGGGAGGGACTGGGCTCAACCCCTTTTTTCTTTCCATCCAGTCTATTCCCAGAACCAGAGAAGGCCTAGACAAGGAAGTCAAGAGGGTATATGCTCAACCTCAAGAGTGAGCTGAGCAACCATGTGCCTCTCTGTTCAGAGACCCCAAAAGAAGTGGGAGCTGGTGTACTGCCAGATCCTCTTGAGTGCTGCCAGCAGAGATACCTCAACCAGTCCCTCAAGGGACTACAGGAAGCCCAAGAGCTCTCTAAAGCAAGAGTGACAGCTGACCTCTGTTGTGAATACCTGCCAGGCGCCCCCTTCCCACATGTCTAGTCATACTTCCTCTTCTGCTTCCTAGCACTTCAGCACCCACACATGAGCCACTTGTAGCTGCTTACCAGGGAGCCTGGCTCGCAAACATGCAACTAACTTTCAAATAGTGTAGGCAAATAAAAGCAGGGTGTGTTTTCAGAGGTAAAGCAAACGTGCTAACAACTGGTGAGCCTAAGCGAAGGCATGTGTGTTACACTAATCTGACTTTAGTAGACGCCCCACACACACCTAGAGGCCAGACCCAAGTCCTACGATAGGCATAAGTTTTGAAAGGAACAATAGGAGTTGGAAGCGTTTCAGGGTTGTCAAGGTCCTAAGAGAAAGCACATATTAAAAGGTTTGAAGGCTGGAGAGATGGCTTAGCACTTAAGAGCACCCAGAGGTACTGAGTTCAATTCCCAGCAACCACACAGTGGCTCACAACCATCTGTAATGGTATCCGATGCCCTCTTCTGGTGTGTCTGAAGACAGCTGCAGTGTACTTACATAAATATAATGAATGAATCTTTTTAAAAAAAATGGATCTAAATCTGTTTTTTAAAAAAAGGTAATTGAGCAAGTGCCTGATTTGTCTGCTCATTTGGGTATCCAGAGCTCAAATCTTGCTTATGTTCACAAATCATCACTGAGAATACTTCCTGGCATCAGGATGCAGAGAGACACGCAGTGCCTGGTACTCACACGGAAGCCCACTTCTCCAGCATAGCCACTGTGGTCAGCTTCTCCCTCCTAACAGGGAAAAAGAAAAGAAGCAGGACATGAGCTTCTTGGAATGGGTGGTCAGCACTCCTCAGTCTCTTGTTTCCACAGCTGTCCCAGTCTTCATCAGCTAGAATACACTACCCTAGGAGGCAAGCCTCCTCCTAAGAGCAGGGACCATGACCCAGCTAGCCCTGCAGAGTCCACACACAAAGAAATACATGAACAGACCAGCAAGTCAGCTCACCAGGTAAAAATACTTCCCAGCAAGCCTGAAGACCACAGTGCAGTCCTTGGTATTCAATGGTGGAAAGAGAACGCCCAAAAGTTGTCCTCTGACCTCCACACACATGCATGGCACACAACATATTTAAATGTAATTAAAACAAACAAAAGCAGCACAGGTACAACAATATGAAGAGGAGCTCAAGACAATGACTTACTATTGACTCCTCATGCTGCACTGATCTTTCCGGTTCTTTGTATCCCAAGGGAGCATCAAAATCCACCTGTGTTTTGAAAATAAAGGTAAACGTCTGAGACGCGGCCACTATGCCTCCCTAACTGAGACAACAGCTTGAGAGTCCAGTTTTCCCAACAATAGTGCTTTACACTGTCTGTTCAACACCACTACAATGACACCAATGCACTCATTATAGCACACGGCTACTGTTGGGAGCTGTGTGTGTGTGTGTGTGTGTGTGTGTGTGTGTGTGTGTTTAGAGTTAAACATCACCATGGAAGTGTGTGTACCAATTACCCTGGGGAAGGTACTAATAGCACTACAACAATAAGCCACATATCCCTGGCAACCATTAATCTCTCTTCCCTTTCTAAAGTCAGACACCTTAGGATGTCAATGTAATTGAAACGAGACAGGAGACAGTGCAACTTTTTTTTCCTTGACAATCAGGAGCCCTGTCAATAATTTGTTTCCACTTCACTCTTAATACTTACTGTAACATTCACTCTTTGACAGGCCTGAGGTGACTGTGGATCCAGCCTCTTTAAGTACATTCAACTGCCACTTCTATTCCCTGGGAGGGACTACTAGGTGAATGGCTACCTCCTCCTATTCTGACAGCATTTTCCTCCTCTTCCCCTTGTGTGACATACTCATGGGTTCTGACCTCACTTACAGTGGAAAGTCACTCACATTCATGTCACATTCAATAATGGATACAGCTTTGTCAGGTTTGGTCTCCATCACCCGCAGTTCATAGATCTGCAAAAAAAACCAGAAAGATGAAGTAGGAGGGGCTGGCAACATGAGCGAGCGAGCATCACCAGCATCAAACCTCCAGCACTGACAATGCTGTTTCAGGTCAGATCGAAAGGTATTGGTTCCCACATGTTAGTCTAATTCCACAAGCTAATTAGCACCATACTGCAAGACTATTCCTGGTCTAGCTATTCATATCTAATTTAGTCTAACACCCAAAATCTAATATTCTAATATTATTATACATTCTAAATAAATTCTAGTATCTAAAATCACAATCTAGTTTATTCTTTTTTTTGTTTTTGTTTTTGTTTTGTTTTTTGTTTTTTTGAGACAAGATTTCTCCGTATAGCCCTGGCTGTCCTGGAACTCAGAAATCTGCCTGCCTCTGCCTCCCAAGTGCTGGGATTAAAGGCATGCGCCACCACTGCCCGGCCATAATCTAGTTTATTCTAAGAAAAGAATTAGCTATGTGTTTAAGAGACAAGAGTAAGAATGCTCACACCAATAATGCTAAGTCTATCCTCCCAAAATGATAAATGGATTGTATTGCTTAAATTTTAGAGGGAGGGGAGGGACGGGGGGGTAGTGGCAAAAGAAAAAGACAGAAAAAAGAGAAAAGAAAAGAAGTTGGGCTAGAGCTCAATTCTTTCACACACTGACACCTATAATATCGACATGCATCTGCAACAGTATCCACTTGGAGGTCCAAGTACACCCCTCAGGGGTTGGTTCTCTGCTCCTACCTGTGGGCTCCAGGAACAAACTCAGATGACCAGGCTCACAGGACCAGCATCTTTACCTGCACCTCACCAGCCCTACAGCTTGGCTGTAGAACATTTGTACAGTATTTGCAAGGCCCTAGGTTCAACTCCCAGCACTCCAAAGCAAATAATAAAAAATGAAATGGCAGAGTTAGGATCCACAGAACCCACATGAAGCCATGGCTCTTAGGTCTCTTGTTCAAGATAGTTTAGTTAGGTGAAATGACACGTGAGTTCCCACAAAGCTCAAGAAGGCATCACTTCTCCACTCTCCACAGAGTATCCCCATACTGACACCATGTGAGGAAGATGACCAGGATTCTATGACAGATGTGGGGACCTAGTGTGAGGGGATTAGCGCTTATTTTAGGGAAGACCACGGCAAGTATAGTAGTGCCAGTCCTGTGTCAGCCCTGGCTCAGCTCCACAGCTGTCAGTTTGTGAGAGGCACCTACACCACCAGGTTCCATGCCTATGGTGGGACAGCCCAAGATGGCAAGACTCGTATTACACTTTCCATCAATAACTTTATGGATAACAGGGAAGTGAAGCCTTGTGGGAACTGACCTGCCATTTCACCCAACTAAACTATTTTGAATAAGAGACCTAAGAGCTGAGAACCATGGATGAACATAGGCAGTATTAAGATGCATAATCCTAAGTTAGGAAGCAGCTAAGGGAAGAGCCATACAAAATAATGTTTGCTCCTGGGGGCTGGAGAGATGGCTCAGCGGTTGGTTAGGAGCACTTGGCTGCTCTTGCAGAGGACCGAAGCTTAGTTCTCAGCACCCACACAGTAGCTCACTGTAACTCTAGCTCCAGGAGTTCTAACACCTTCACACAGATACACATGCAAGCTAAGTGCCAATGCATGAAAAAAAAAAAAATTTTTTTAAAAAGGATAATGTATGCTCCTATGAGAAGAGACCCCAAGAAGCACTACCTCAAGCAGTTAAACTCTACTTCCAAGGTGACCAACAGCATTCTGCCCCACATCAGGGTCTGATCCTCAAAGAGCTGCCTGCTTTTAACAGAGGGTTTTATAAGGACAGGGACACAGTTAGTTTTTGGCCCCTCCCAGCATGGCAAGGGACGTGGCTTAGATAAAAGGACAGAAAAGCCTTTGGTAGGGAGTAGAAAAGGGCTTTGTAGCCCAGACCAACTTTGAACCTATAACCCTGCTGTCATAGATTACTAGCATTCACCACCATGCTCAGCTAACAAAGGCCTTTTAAAGACATATTTTAGAAAGAGAAGACTTATTTCTATCTTGTGTTTATGAATGTTTTGCCTGCATATATGTATGAGTTTGCACCAGATGCATGTCTGGTGCCCACAAAGGCCAGAAGAGGGTGTCAGACCCCCTGGAATTGGAGCTACAGGCAGCTGTGAATCTCTTTGTGGGTTCTGGAAAATGAACTGGGTACTCTGCAAAATCAACAAGTGCTCTTAATCACTGAGCCAAGTCTCTAGCCCATTAACAGATGTTATTAAAAGCAGAGGTATAATGAATAGGTATACAAATGTTAAACTTATTTGCCTACAAATACAATCAGTCCTTAACACCTTCTGAATATGTTATGTTTTTCATTGCTTTGACAAAATACCTGACGGAAACAAGTAAGGAAGGCCCAACAGCTCAGGTGGGGGCCCCAAGCAGCTGGTCACACATCATCCACAATCAGAAGTGAAGGCTAGTGCTCAGCTTACACTGTTTTTATTCAGTCTAGGACCCCAACCCATGAAACCATGTCACTTACAGTCAGAGTGGGTCTTCCCATCTCAGCTGTATCTACAGAGTCCTTCATTGACATTCTGCAAGTCCTGCTTCTATTGTGTTTCTAAACTCCATCAAATAGCAATCAAATTAAGATCATGAAAGGCTAGGGAGATTGACCCAGTGATTACAATATTTACATTATATATAACTATCAATACTGAGTAAATTAGGCTTTAAATGTGAACAGAGGAAAATTTAAAAAAACAAACAGTGGGCAGTAATTAGGTGATAAAAGTCATTTTTATAGCCGGGCGGTGGTGGAGGCGGCGGTGGTGGCGCACGCCTTTAATCCCAGCACTTGGGAGGCAGAGGCAGGCGAATTTCTGAATTCAAGGCCAGCCTGGTCTACAGAGTGAGTTCCAGGACAGCTAGGGCTACACAGAGAAACCTTGTCTCAAAAAACCAAAAAAAAAAAAAAAAAGCCATTTTCAGAACACCTCATTCAATCCTGGAATGGACAATGACTATGACTCTTCATTGTGAATTCAAACATTCTTTTGTGGAGGGTGTGGGAGTCTCATGAAACCTTGATCCCACAACCATCTCCTAGGTAGTAAGATTACTAACATGTACCAGGGTGAGCCAGCAAAGGCATTTTTAACACATAAAAAAAGAATGAATGGATGAATGGATGGATGGATGGATGGATGAGTGAAGGAAGGAAGGAAGGAAGGAAGGAAGGAAGGAAGGAAGGAAGGAAAGCTTTTTTCTGTTTTAAGTTTTTGAACACTTTGCCTGCATGTGTATACATGTGTATACATGTGTACCACAGGCATTCCTAGTGCCCACCCGACCAGAAGAAAGTCATAGGCTCAAGAGGCCCCCGAGGGGAGCCGCCCATAACCTGTACAGGAATCCACTGGTGCAGCTTCTCTAAGTCACGTCCGGGCTCACCCACGCTCCTGTAATTCACCCCAGTGAACACCTTGCATCACCAAAACACTTAGATGGAATCACTTCTTAGGTCTGTCGTTTCCCTCTCTGGTAAACAGGCTCAGCAGCAGAACATTCTTTAAGAGGTAAGGTAGCCAGGCTCACCTACCTTCTCATTGTAGTTGATAGCAATCACATCTCCAGTCGTCAGACAGGCGAAGTTTCTCAATGCATTTTCTAATCTGCATACATGCTGTCAAGGAAACAGGACAAGCTGCGTGCCTTCAATTATATAATGGGTTACTACTTCTGATGACTGTAGAAGGAACACTCTTCCATCAAACAGATGGAAGGGCTGACCTCAGATGAGCAGGACTGGCTCCTAGAATGACTTTGACAGGCCCTGGCAAACGCTATGGTGCCAGCTCCCCATGTCTCTGCACTACACTGTGTTTGTTCCTTTTCTCATCCCTAAAACAAAATACTCAACCAAAAGCAACATTAGGAAGGATTTATTTGGGTTCAGTGCACCCTAAACAGTTCATAATGAAGGGAAAGGGCATGCGGGCGGGAAAGGCTTGCGGCTGTGGTGGCGGGTGTCTTTTCACACCTGGGTGGATCAAAAAGCCAAGAAAAGGAAATGAGAGCTCTCAATTGGGTTTCCTCCCTCTCCCTTTAATCAGCTGGGACCCAGATCATATGACAGGGCTCCCCATACTCAAGTGGGACTCCTTTTAAAAAAATCCTCACAAACAAGCCCACATATGTTTACTATGTGATTCTAACAGTCAAGCTGAAAACAAAAACTAACCATTACGTACACTGAGACTGCCTTCACCTGATCCGTCATACCCAGGACAACAGTTAACCAAAGTGATAGATACCTTTTTCCCCATGAAAACAAGGAGAAAAAAAGACTCCCAGGAGAGATAGCTCGGCTGTTAAGAGTACAGCTCTTGGAGAAGACCCAAGATTGGTTCCCATCACCCACACCAACAGACTACAATCACCTGTAATTAGGGTAGCTGATACTCTCTTTAGGCCTCCCAAGGCACCTAGACTCACATGCACATATCCACACACATGCACATAATTTAAAAGATAAAATAGGAGCTGCAGAGACAGCTCAATGGTTAAGAGTGTATATTACTCTTTCAGAGGATCAAAGTTTCGTTCCCAGCATCCACATTAAATGGTTCACAACCACCTATAACACAAGCCCTAGGGAATCTAATGCCCTTTTCTGGCCTCCTGGAGTACCTGTATGCACAAATATCCACACAGACATACTCATAAGATTTTTTTATTTTAATCTTTTAAAAAGCTCCTGAAAACAATCTCATAAATCTACATTATAATATGGGAAACCACAAAGATCCTAAAAGGTGAGGATGAAGACAAGACCCATCCAACACTGACAGCAAAACATTGTAGTTCATCAGGATGGACAAAGTAGCTATCCCGTCCCCTGCCTGCAGGACAGGACACCTCTACCACTGTCTACACTGTGGAGACAAGTATCCAACATGCCCCCTTGTCTAGGACTCAGACAGTAGCGGGCTCACTAAGGCCATTCTGTCTAGGACCTATTCAGCAAATGAGTCTCTGTCAAGGCCCACTGGCATCCAGGATTTAACCCTTGGCACAACAGCCTGCTTCTGACACTGAGTGGAGAGATGTGACAGATGGTAAGGGAAGGAAAAGCAGGTTCTGTCTATATGTTTGCTTTCAAGTGTTCTACTTGTCTATGTTGCTGTCTGAAATTTTTTTTTTTTGTCCTTCTTTAGACAAAATCTTGCTATGCACATCTTGCTACAAAGCATGTCCCTCACTCACACTAGTCACATTTATAAATACACATATCCAGCTTAACTTGAGAGGGGAACATAAAAGAAAAAAAAAATCACTAAAACAAAAACATAAAACTTTTCCTTCTCCTTTGCTAAAAAACAGAAAATGTACTCAGCTAACCTTTACTGTCTTAGTTTGAATGGGTCCTAAGTCTGAACACAAAGTGGGCTTGATTACCTAGTTTATGCTGAACTAGAGCCAGGGGCTCCACAGAGGGCTGGAGGTAGATGAGCCACGACGCCTTTCCACTGGATATACTGTGGTAGGTAGTCACAAAAGTAGAAGGTGGCTCTGCTCTGGAGTCTAACGAAACTAGAAGGCTCTGCTCTGGAGTCTAACAAGTATCTGGAAGTGCCTGGAGAAGGCCAAAGAGCCCTGACTTGCTTGGTCAGGACCAAGAGGACATACTAGCCAAATGATGTTACTAACAATCACAACTTTGATCAGAACTGGATGTCTGGCTCCCCATGCTGTTCAGAGACGGCCAGAGGAACTTTTATGTCAAAAGGATACACTGCTTTAGGGTTGGTGATATCCAGGAAGTCCGGGCTCTGCGGCTGGAACTTAGAGTAGGTGGCCACCTGAAGGTTGACACTTTCCACCTGAACCAGGCCCCCTTCTTCCAACAGCAAATTCTGCATCATCTGAAGAGAAGAAATCAGCATGAAACTCCTGGAAATTAAGAAGCCTACATGGCTAATATCTGCCAGTTAGTACAGTGAGTGGGTCTTAGTCTTATTTGGGTAGAAGGGCCTAGGATAAAGACCTGGAACAAGCAAATTAATTGTGCCACAGAAACATGCCATAGAAGAACACCAAGTGAGGGATGCACATAAAAAGCAGACCAAGTAAGGGATTCAACTGAGGCTGCATTGTAACCTGTCTGCCAAGGCCACCTGACAGGCCACCAGCTTCTAGCCTTCTGTACACAATGTTTCCCTGAGATGCTTAATTCCCAGCTCCAAAGCTGTCCCATAGGCAGTTTTCATGGCCCTGAAGCAATCAAGACCAGGGTACATGCTTCCCCATGATGGCCTCCTAAAGCTGAGCTTGTCAACTGGGCTAGGACTGAAAGGGGAGAGAGAAGGGAAGCAGGGAGCTACAGTCCAGAATGCTTGCCACCTCAGGATCCTCCCGGAAATGTTAAGTAGTTCTGCCAGCCCTTCTAAGGAGCCCTTGACGAGGCACCCAGGTCTGTAATGACACCCTTCACATCAGCTTGACCTGTGTCTACACAGTTAAACATGATGATTTAAGCATGGCACAGCACACTGCTGAAGATGTTGTCCTCTTACTGGGCCGTCCTACTTGAAAGGATTCTCAGGCATGCACACACATGGAAAAGGGGTGTCTCTGCTTATAAGGTCCCCAAGGTATAGACTCTACAGACCTTCACAGCTCAACTCACCCAGTGTGGGAGGTAACAGATGCCTTCATCAGCAACAAACTCCAGTACACCACAGTGTGTCATTCGGTCTGAATTCTTATTGGTCAATTTAAACAGCATAGGATAGGTAATGTTGAGCCGGCCTAAGAACAAAGATGTTATAACATGTAATCAAGTACCGCACCTACCACCAGTCCCTGTGAGGAAACCCTGTCCACCCAATGCCCTCCTGTGGCCTTGTCCCCTAAACTTCAGAGCCTGCTCCCACAGTCACCTACTGTTCTAGTCAGAGGGGTATCACTGCAAGAACACACCGTGTGGCCCTAGAGGAGCTTGATGACTTAGTCACATACATACATAGCAACAGCATCAACATGATTTTCTGAAATCATGACTTTTAAAAGTAGCACACTCATTTATTAATCAATAACTTAAGTGCCAACCATGTGCCACAAAAGAGAAAAAAAGAAAAAAGAAAAAAATCTGTACCTTTAAAGGTCAAAGGAATGGATGAGAAGAACTCAGCCAGTTCAAGGAATGACCAGCAGTTAGGCAAGATGGCTGGGGTCAGGTGTGAGAGTGAATCAGGAAGGGAGACACTATGACAACGTATGGAATAGAGACAAGCATCTAGGCCAGTAGGCAGCCCTAGCTCAGAAGGTCACAACATGGCATGTCTCTGAATTCCAGTGGTCTACGAGTTAAAGGCTACACAGAGGACAGGGGCCAGCAA
>JADRCD010138166.1:0-17958 GCA_019843815.1 Montemys delectorum | reverse complement strand
TTTTAATGTTTGCTTTACTAACTAAGCTTGACTGTCCTGGAACCTTATTTGTACACTATATCACCCTTGAATTTAGAGATCTGACAGCCTTTGTCTTCAGAGTTCTGGGATTAATGGTGTTCACTACCATGCAATACTTTTTAAGCATTTCCTTCTCTATTTCCTTTTTTCAAATTGAATGCTTACATTAATGGAGTCTTGCTGTGAAGTCACAAATAACTTTATGTCAGGCACAGAGTGCTCTCTCTCCCATGGTGCTCTTTGCGATCATGGCCCCACCCTGCTAGTCACTGTGCGCTGCCTCGGGGGATGGCCATGCTGGACACAACTCCCTCCTTTTCTTTTTATAATGGTGGAGAGGTGTCATCAGAATAGCTGTTTACTATGTTGGGAAAAGTATAGGGGCCCTGCAGTGACTATGTCATTTGTGGTGAAAATTTTGGGTGGGATGCAAGTACTAGAAGAAACAATATAGAACAGAGGAGTAATACAATTAAGCCAGAGGGTGAGGAGGGTAGGCAAGGTAAGGGATTATAGAATCAATTGTTCCATGGGTAGTACAGTTTGAGGGTAATAACATCAGTTTTGAACAGCAGTTAACTAATCTAGATAGACAGTATGTTTTCCTTACTATCATGTAACTTCCCCTAAATTCAGCAGCCATTTGACTTTGACAAGAGAGTTCATCTGTAGCTGGAAAGTCTCAAGTCTGTTGTCTGTCCTCTGTGAAGTTCCACGTGTGTCTAGGGAGTCTTTAGTCAGATGAGGTGTCTGGAGGAAGGCAGCTTTGTTGTCTGCAGGTCCCAGGAGATGGTGTTGTCCCTGGTGGATCCGCAACTACAGGTATTGTCTGTCTTCTTTTGTGGGGGTAAACCTGTAGAATAATTATGACAAAAGAGCAGGACTCTAGCAGAAGGATGTCTGCATAGGGTGGATAGCGAATTATAAGCCTGCAATGGTTTGTTTGGGAGCACAGCATGGATCAATGTTAGGATCTTAGAAAGCAAGGATTTGTGAAGGATTTAGTCGTGGAAGGAATATTTTAAGTGTGCTTCAGGTGGCTGAGGAAGAAAACCATGCCTCTGGGATAGGCAGTAACAGTTTGTGAAAGGAAACCAGTTATTGATTACGGATTGAATGATGCTGGTCAGCATAGTTGATTTGACATGTTGAAGTAGATTAGTTGACTTTCGAACCTTAAAAGAAGTCTTAAGCAAGTTAAAAACTTTTTGGGCATACATCATGGATGTTAGGGAGAAAAATAAGCGTTTAGATAAAGAAGCAAGAAAATTTTGGGTTGAAAAGCATAATTTAGGTATTCCTATGGGGGGGGGGGGGGACAAGCAAGCAAAACCTCCGGTGCAGCAGTTTTAGACGGCTTAGATGGGTGGGGGAGGAGTTTGCTCCACCATGAGGTGTGTGTCTGGCAGGCAGGCTCCTGTGTTCTCCACTTGTTTTTTCTTGAAAAGCAGATGAAGTTTAACCTTGAAGAAAAGTTTAAAGCATAGAGAGTTGAGTGACAGGCTTTTTAGACAAAGCAGCGGTAGCCTGCTAGCCAGTGTGAGCACACAGATGGAAACAGTGTAATAGCTGGCAAATAGAGGCAGCAGAGAGCTCAGAAAAAGCTCTGCTTTCTATGTGGACTGGAGGAGGGGCAGAGAGCAGAGGTTAGCGCCATTTTGGACAGACACAAAACAGATGTAGTAACCATCCTCTATTGCCACTTGTCTAGCACAAATGCTCTCTCTGCCTGCCACCTCGCTTACCATGGAGGCACATCCCACCCTGCTTCCATGCAGAGCGCTCTCTCCCCGCCCCCTCCACGATTGCGACAGGGCTGGCCCTGCTCTGCTTCTGTGGTCGCACTGGTAGGATAGGGAAAGAAATTGGGAAAGGTAGAATGACCTTATACCCAGCCTGAGTTCCTGTGCTCTGGGCAGCACAGGTATAGGTGTGTGCAAGCACAACGAGATAGCTGCAGGGGGTCCCTTGGCCTCCCGAAAAGCCAGGGACATAGTCCCAGCCTCTGTACACCACAGGTGATGCTGGGTGTCGCAGAGGGGCTGGGAAAGAGGGGAGAAGAAGAGTGGGGAAAGAGGTGACAATGTGGCTGTTCTGTGCTAGCACCAGGCAGGAGAGTTGCTGGTCCTGGATCTCAACACCTCTTGCAGTATTCATTAAGTGTAGTCATGACTGTTCCAGCCTCACATCAGGAGCCAGCTGTGGGACCTGGTCTCGCTGATGCTGATGCTGGGGCTGCGCAACGCAGGAGGCAATGCATAGTCCTGAGATTTTATTATAGAAAAAAGAAAACAGGGTGGTCATGACCATGTGGAGAGAGAGAAAAAGAAGAAGGAAAGGACAAGAGGGGAAAGGAGAGGAGAGGAAAAAGGAGGAGAGGAGAGGAGAGGGGAGGAGAGGAGAGGAGAGGGGAGGGGAGGGGAGGGGAGGGGAGGAGAGGAGAGGAGAGGAGAGGAGAGGAGAGGAGAGGAGAGGAGAGGAGAGGAAGAAAGAGGTCAAGAAAAGCAGAAAGCAAGAGAGAAAGAGAGCAAGAGAGAAAGCAAGAGAGAGGGAAGAACAAGAAAGAGAGGAGGGCAAGAGAGGAAGCAAGAGAGGGGAGGGGGCAAACTGCTCCTTATATTGTGAGATGGGGCTATCTGGCTGTGGTCAGATGACTGAGGGTAGGGTCCAGCTAGAATGCTGGGAGCGTGGGCATTGTCTGTGTGACAGAAAACACATCTCCTGCAGGGACAGCTGTGGTGGGTTGGGACTGAAACAGGAGCCAAGGACCCAGGAGTCATGGCAAAACTTTCAGGCAAAATTTATCGCCCACTTGGTCACCAGGATTCCAGACTTATACTCAACTAGGCCCAGGTTGCCTGAACAAGCCACTGCCCCACAACTTTATTCCACTTAGAAAAAATTTTTTTTTCACTTTTGGTTTGTTTGTCTGCATGCCTTCCTCTTCAAAGAGCACAATTTGTATTTTTACTTGCTAAGCGTGTTCCTTTTAATTGTAGATCTTTGTAAGAATAAATAGTAACAACCAAACCACAGAGTCAGTTCTAGGCTATTTTGAAATGTCCAAAGCTATTAGTCTATAACTCTTCAATTTATGAAGAACTAAACATTTATATTACTGAATATCCTTTCTTAATCAGTTATTTTAGTTAACCTGACTTTTAAGAAATAATATCCTGTCCAACATATATGAAATAAATCATTTCTCTACTCTTTTCCTTATCATATACTGAAGTTACATCATAAATCTTACTAAAAGTAATGTGTTACAGTATCTATTTTTTTATTAAGTTAGCAATCATATTTTTCTTTACCCTGTTATCATAGTACATTAGTAAGAATTATGTTAAAAGTAGTAAATTACATCAAAGATTTCATTTCATGCATATTGTTCAGATGCCCACGTTGTTACCATGAAGTCTAGAGTATTTGTTTTTAACTTGCTAATGATTTATATTACCATCTGACCTTGGCAGCTGTGACTGGATTTTTTAATTGCATCCTAAAACTTTGCCAAATTTGGAAAATGAGTACTGAAATTAGTCTATGTGCCTGGAGGAGATTGCTTTTCCTCTGTTAGAATCTGAAAATATCTGTATTCAAACTCTATTAACTACTCACATTCAACAGCTAAATTCAACTTTGTCAATGAAAAGTGTGACAGGCATTCTTAAAGTACCAATGAAAGATTGAAGTATTTGAAATTTTCGAGACATAACATGTCAGACAAAAGTCAAGCTCTTATTTTTTAATTTTTTATATGAAAATAAGTATATCTTATAAGCATATCTTATAATTTATACAATATAATGTTATATATTTTATAATATATCCTACACATTACCTTAGAGTAAAGCACTGGAAAAAGATTTTCAAAACAAATGATCCCAAAAAACAAACTGGAGTAGTCATTCTAATATCTAATAAAATAGATTTTCACACAAAAGTAATCAAAAGAAAAGGGGAAAATACTTCATACTCATGTAAGGAAAAACTCACCTGAAATACATCTCAATTCTTAACATAAATCCAAGAACATCCACATTTGTAAAAGAAAAATTACTAAAGCATAAAGCACACATTGAACATTACACATTCATAATGGGAGACGTCAAGACCCGACTCTCACTCTCACTAATGGACAGGGCATGGAGAAATAATGAAACTAACAGAATTTATGAATCAAATAGTCTTAACAGATATCTGTAGAACATTTCTCTCCAAAATACTGTATGTGTGTGTGTGTGTATATGTGTGTGTATATATATATATGTATGTGTATATATATATATATATATATTCTTAGTACCTCATGTAACCTTCTCCAAAATTGATCATATATTCTATCACAATGCAAGCCTCAAAAGATACAAGAAGACTGAAATAACCCCTTGCATCCTACAGATCACCATAGATTAAAGCTGGACTTCAATAATAGAAAGCCTAGAAAGTCACAGAAATTGCACAATTATATACTCAATGACCATTGGTCAAAAAAGAAAGAAAGGAAGAAACAACAAAAACAAACAAACAAATTAAAGTCTTTACAGAATTCAATGAAAGAGAAGGCACAACATACTCAAACTTACAAACATAATGAAAGCAAGCTAAAAGTTCATAGTACTATGTGCCTCCCTCCATAGAGTTCTCATACTAGAATCTTAACAGCACACCTGAAATCTCCAGAACATAAAGAAGCAAATACACACGAGAGAAGTAGATGACAGGAAATAGTCAAACTCGGGGCTGAAATCAACCAAGTAGAAATAAAGAGAACAATTCAAAGAATCAACTAAACAAGGAGCTTGTTCTTTGAGAAAATCAACTATATAGACAAACCCTTAGAAAAACTAACTATAAGAAAGAAAAACAATATCAAAATTAACAAAATCGGAGATGAAAAGGCAGATATAACAAGAGACACTGAGAAAATACAAAGAAACTAACTTCAAAGACCTTACTTCAAAATCCTGTACTTCATAAAATTGGAAAATCTAAATGAAGTAGACAACTCTTGACAACAAAAAGAAACCAAAAAACAAAAACAAAAACACGAGCAGAGCCAATGGATTTAGCCCAGAATTCTACCAAACTTTCAAAGAAGTGCTGATATTAATACTCTTCAAACTATTCCACAAAATAAAAACCAGAAGGAATACTGGCAAACTCATTCTATGAAGCTACAGTCACCTTCTTCCCTAATCCACACAAAGAATCAACAAAGAGAACTTCAGGCTAATTTCTCTTATAAACATTGATGCAAAAATACTCAATAAAATACCTGCAAACTGAATCTAGGAACACATCAAAAACATCATCCATCATGATCAAGTAGGCTCCATCCCAGCAATACAGGGATAGTCCAATATACAAAGATCCATCAATATAATCCACCACATAAACAAATTGAAAGAAATATCACATGATAATGCCATTAAATGCTAAAAAATCTTTGATAAAGCCCAACTCCACTTCATGTTAAAAGACTTGTATGTCTCAGAGATCTTTAACCTTTGAGCTATTTCCAGACCAAAGAGTATTTTTAGCAAAGAATTTAATAATTTTGATATCAATTTAACTATGATAGAATAATTCTAGCATATTGGTTAGTGTTGACATTTAAAAAATATTTTATGTATATGAATTTTTTGAGATGTGCTAAGAAATATGCTGATGTACTTCATAAACAAGCAGTAAAATGATAAATACTAATAGTCTCTTATGACTGAGAATTTGAGTATCAACAACATCAAGTAGCTGTTCTTGAATCCAAACATGTTGTATATGTTTGTAATATTACTATTATTTAGATAAATGGAAAATTTCTATAAACAAAAGCAATTTAGTCAATGAAATTTTGCCTGATGATTATTTGTTCAGAACTGAATAATAGAGATAAATTGCATAAAACATAAAGAAATTGAAGACTAAAATTGGGAAAAGATGGCCAACATAGACTGTGACAGTTACATAAATTCATAGAAACAAAATATAAATTTTCATGATATGCTAAATTAGGTATGAAAAGATATTCTCAGTGCCTGTGATATCTTAGTCTAGGTGGGGAAGGCATAATAATAAATTGCCCAAGTCTTAAAAAGATTATAGTCTCAACAGAGTTTACTCTTTTTCTTCAAGGAACAGATGGACAATATTTTATTTTCAATCATAAGATTATATGCTAATTAGCTACCATGACTACCACTTAGTAATCATATTGTTTTTGTCAGTTTAACCATCTTAGGTCTTTAGATTCTTTTGGTCAACCTCTGCTCTGGTTTTGAGTCAACCAGTATTGACTTTGGATTGTGGGTTGAATTTAAGTCTATTTACCAATTTTCTAATTTGATTACTTTCTATTTATCAAAATATCTTTTTTATTAATTCTTTGAGAATTTCATCTTTTTGATCAATTTCTCTCAGTCTCTAGCTCCCCCAAGATCCAATTCTACCATGCTATTTACCCACTTTTTATCCTCATTTTTAAAAAAATCATAATTACTTACTTCATGTTCTACCTATAGGAGACCAGAACACTGAAGAAGATAAGCCAGGCCTCTTTCTACTCAGAAGGCAGAATCAATGGATCATGCCTCAGGCTGGCTGATCTGGGCTTCCCTCAATCCACGGGAGAAATGGGGTCCTAGTCAGGTCTACAAGGTGTAGGCAAAGAAATGATGGCAGAGATAACACATGAAGTACAGGATCTGAATGTATTTCTTAAAAACGGCATCAGACTTTTACAGTCATTGCAAAAGAGAAATGATAAATCTAACAGCTCAGCAGTTGAGGTACATCTGAGGTCACCTGAAACACACTGGGTCTAAAGCAGTAGCCATTTCCTCTGGACTGGTGCTGCACACCCCCTCCACCCCCCCCCACCCCAGAGTGTTTGGGCCCGGGGTACTGCATGAATCTGTGTCCTAGTTCATCTAAGTTCTAGTTCTAGTCAGAGTGTGAGTGCCAGTGTGAGTCCAATGCACAAAGTGAAAACCAGGCTTATATGGTATACAGAAAACAGGGTGAATGACAAGAGTCACATAGGCAGTCGAGGTCAATAGGATCAGAGAGTAAGACTGAAGTCATGTAGGCAAGTGACTGTCACATCAAGGTTGGTAGGATCAGGTATCCAGGTGTGAAGCAGGTGGAAGAGCAATGGTGCCCTCCATGCTGGGGCTATTTTGGTATTCCTATGCTAATTCTCTGGGTCTGCTGCAGGCAAGCACCAGAAAGTTCTGATCTAGCAGTTCCTGCTAATGCCCTTAAGTGAGGGAAGCCCTTCGATTATTCTCTAGTAGGTAAAACAGTTCTGTCTTTTGTGGGACTGCCCTAAGAAATGTGCTTGACCTCTGTTGCTAACTCTGAGGACAACCTGTCAGATAAAGCAGATTCCTTGAGAGAAATTCCAAGCTAAGGACAGCTTGGAATTAAATTAGGATAGGTTGGAAACGTTGTGCTGGCCAGGAAACAATGCCCAATCTTAGCCATTTATGAATCATTTCTTGGGGTACCTATATGCCTAAATAAGTGGGTGTGTTGACGATTGAAAAGACTAATCTGGAACACGTCTGAGTTAGGAAACACCAGCGACTGTCTGAATATCCAGGAGGCACAGAACTCCTTTTGGAGCCTTAACGCCTGTTACCCTTAATCAGGCTTTTACCCCCGATATTACAGATGTAACTGAAGTAGACAAGTGGGTATAGCAGACTCATGAGTTCAAATCCAGCATACACTACAGAACTAGTCCAAGACCAGACAAGACAACTTAGTGACCCACTGTCTTAGGAAAAATCAAATGTGAGGTATTTTAAAAAGGAAGTAAAGGTTATTACATTGGTTCATCTAAAAGTAAAGGGATATACTAAATGCTTTATTCTAAACCAATGACCTTCGTCATTTAAAAATAAAAATAAGTTCAGAAAAAAATGATGGTGTTAACTGGGATGTAGAATACTTGCTTAGTCTGCAGGTACTCTTATGATAAATCCTCAACACAAACACACACACACACACACACACACACACACACACACACCCCACAGGCAAGCATGCACACACACTCACAGAGCAAAGCAAGCCTAGGTATGTAAATCTATATCACACACATTAACATTTTATTGAGGAAAGCTATATGGATAAGTCATGTTTTATGGCACTGGTAAGACACATCTTGCTCACAATGAAAACATGTAATGCTATGTTGGAACAGGGTCTAATAGTGTAGTCATGCAAGGAGTCTGACTGTATGTGAGAAAACTTCAAGAAAACAAGACAGGCATCTTGTGACCTCAGTTTCTTCAAAGCACAGAATTGTTCTTGACATGTGTTCTCCCATTCCTCCTAGGTGTAGCAGTAGGAGTGACTTAACTTCAGATTATTCATACTACTGGCTATTATTTGTTAAAATGACTCTATGGGAAACCATGGTTTGCCATGTGTTGCTAGTCTTTGTAATTGTAAATTTTACTCATGTAAATGTAGAATATATATTTTGTGATTCTATGATGATAGTTGCCTATTGTATGAGACAAGACTATATATGACTTCATTTATTGCCTCTGTTCTTCCAGGTCTTGCAGCCTCTAGAGTGATAAGCAGTGCTACATCATACATCGTACAGATACCGTGTGTGCATTACAGTTTCATCAAAAGAGCATAAGCATGCTTAAACTGGTATTTCAAGTAAAAATCTGTCTCTATCTAAGTGGGTATCGAGAAGTTGTTCAGTGGTTAAAAGCATACATTGCTCTTACATAAAACCCAAATTCAGTTCCTAGCATCAACGTAGAGCAGCTTATTACTGTCTGCAACTCTAAGTTTACATTACTCAACACATTTCCCTCTAGATTTGATGGCACTTGGACTTTCATGTGCACATACTCACAAAGACACAAAGAGACACACATTATAAAAACAAAATAACTCCTTCAAAAGACTATATTATTTTGTAATCTGTTGTTGTTGTTGTTGTCATTGTCGTCATCTTCGTCATAGTTGTCCTAGTTGTAGTTGTCGTTGTCGTCATAGTCTTTGCTGTTCCTGGCTATCCAAGCAGTGTCAGGCACCATCTCCCTTTCATGGCAAGGGCTTTAAGTTGGACTAATCATTCATTGGCCACTCCCACAAGCTCTACAACTCCATGCTTCAGCATGTTTTATTGGCAGGACAGATTGAGGGTCACAGATTTTTTGGCTGGTTGGATGTCCCAGTCCAACATCTTGGAGCCTTGTTTAGTTATAGAAGATGGTGGTACTTCAGGCTCCATTATTAGGAGGCTTCCCTAGGGTCATTCTCTTTGATTCCAGGGTGTTACCTTGATAACTAAAGTCGAAGTCTGAAATTACAGAAATCTTTGAGCTTGGTGGAAAATGGCAGACTCCCTTTATCATCAGGATTTCTCCTTTTCTGATTTAATCCGGAGAGTTTGAAACTCCTATACTCTCTACCTCTGGAATGTCCTGTAGCCTTAGTGAGATTAGAAGTTCAGCTTCCTTTCTCCAATAAGAACTCGTTCAGTTAGACCTGAGATTACTAGAATGCCTCCCCACACTAATAAGATATCTCAATATCTTAACGTTCAGCTATTGACCATTTACAACCCAGGATATCCCTACCTCTGTCTCCAAAACTATGTAACTATATAAACTGTATAACCCTTTATTGAGTAAATTTGTTCTGTCACCCTGAAGCTGATCCTGGTGTGTCTTTATTACAACTTGTACTCATAGGCAGTATGAAACCTTGTTTGTTGACTCTGCTCCCTACATCCTCCTGGGCTGGTGGCCAATGACCCCAGGAAAAAGAGAGACCTACATCAGGGAGTTTCCACTACACAAGGTTTTGAAATCACCTTCTCAAATGCTTCTCAATCCCAGTTATCTCTCCCAGCAATCTTTCCCTTTGTCCATTTAACCCTCTACCTGATCCCTCATGCTCCCATTCCCAGGCAACCCCAGTCCACTCACAACATTTATTCTATTATGGTAGAAAAACTAAAAGAATGGAAAATTAAAATGAAACATGCTGTTAACTTATTTTGGCTAAAGGTAATTTAACGGTGATGCATCTCACTGTATTAGAAACAAAACAAAACAAAACAAAACAAAACAAAAAAATCATGGTCTCAGTTGTTAGAGAATATCCTGAGGTTTCCCTCTTCACTTTATGTCTCAGCAGCATACAACACAGATCACCTTGCTTTCTGATATATAAAACTGATTGGAATATGTCTCAGTCAGAGTTTTACTGCTGTGAAGAGACACCATGACCTTTACTACTCTCATAAAGAAAACATTCATTTGGACCTGACTTCAAGTTTCATTACCATCATAGATGGAAGCATGACAATGTTCAGGCAAACATGGTGTTAGGGAAAGAGCTCAGAGCTTTACATCCTGATCTTCAGGCACCAAGAAGAATGACACGCTTCCTCCTACAAGGCTATACCTTCTCCAACAAGGGCACACTCCAACAAGGGTTACACATATTGTAACTCCCTATGGACTTGTGGGGTCCATTTTTATTTAAGTCATTGCAGAAGGATCAAATTGTCAATAAATATTTGTAAAATACATCAAGCTTTTAAAATGTTAATTAATCAATTTGTGAGTATACCTAGAGAGTATGGTATATATCAATAGTTAATATCCTAAATTTTGTAGACTAATTTATGTAATAATTGTCAGTTTATTTTCTTCTATAAAATGAGAAAAATAAAACCTGAGGTTAGAGAGATATGCAGTGATTAAGAGCACTTGTTCTTACAGAAGAGCTAGGTTTTACTGGCAGCTCCCATATGGTGGCTAATGACCATCCATAATTCCAGTCCAAGTGAATCTAACACCACCTTCTAGCCTTCAGGCCAATACATCCACATGGTAAATAACATTAAATACACACACACACACACACACACACACACACACACACACACACACACTTATACAACATAATAAAACACATATTAAAATAAAATAAAATCTGTTCCCCAGTGTTATTCTATAGATTCAGCGAGCTAGTTGTAAGAGACATACATATCACATGTTAAGGATGTGAAGACACATTAGTTACTACAATAAGTCTGTGTTATTATTACAGTTTCTGAGAACCTCAGTTTTCATGTCTGTGTGGTGGAAGATAAATACACCTCAGTGGTTCTCAACTTCTCTAATGCTATGAAGCTTTAATACAGTTCTTCATGTTGTGGTGGCCTCAACCATAAAATTAGTTTTCTTGCTACATCATAGGTATAATTTTGCTACTGGTATGAATCATGTTCTAAATATCTAAGACCACTCCTAATGGTCTTGGGTAGCTCCTGGGATATGACCCACAAATTGAGAACTCCTAGAGGATGTATGGGCATCATCTATATGTGTCCAGGACCCTGGAACTTCAGATTTCTTTAAACCAATAAATATGAATGATTCCTCACCAGCATATCATTAAACACCTTAGGAGAAACTATTACAAACACAGAAGAAGGACCTGACAATAATAATAAAAATCTCAAGACATTCAGGCAGGATATTGAAGTCTGACTAGAAGGAAGAGAGGCAGCAAGTTGAGGGAAATGAGAAGCAGTTTTGGGATAGGTGATAAAGGGAGAAGAATAAATTTCATAAAGAAAGCAAGCTGTAAATGCAGGTGGAGATGGAAATCAATCTAATTCTCTTGCAAAGGCTGGCAGAACTGTGCAAGCAGTGGTTCTTTATTGGGGTTGGATGTTGTTTGTTTGTTTCATTTGGTTTTTATTTTATATTTTCCCCCTAATTGTTAGATACAGAAACTGTTGCAAAATAAAGACTAAGGGATGATTTTAAAGAAAACTGTGTCTCTGTTTCCAAGTTTCCTCAGTCAAGGTCATCCTCCAAAAGAAAATCCAAATGAGACTACTGCATTTTTCTCATGAACATATAATATAGGAAATTTTTCTAATATTCTATTTGAAACTTACTCTAGGCTTAATACTAATATATCAAATCTGCTTAGTGTCTTCAACAAATGAACTCTCTCAAATAGGATATTTAACAAGTAATGACTGTTCTACACTTATTGACTAGTAAGTTCAATTCTCAAAGTCTGCCACACTATTATTTTAAATTTATAAAATACACCATCCTGTATATAAATTTTATTCAGCAATAGCAAAATACAATCCCTGTTATCTAAGAAAAATACTGTTCCTATCTGTATTGCTCCCATCAGGTATTTTATGCATATTTATAATATGTAAAACATTATTATAATATATAATAAATAACATTATATAATATATAACATACTTATAGTATATAGCATTATATACAGTATAATATATTTATAAATACTGCTAGCATTATATAGCATATAGCATTATATATAATATTATATATAAATATATATCCATACATATTTATATATCAAAGAATCCCTAGAACTCATTGGTCAGACTTTATAAGTTGCAGAAAAATGAGAGACATTGTCCCAAGTAATGTAGATGGCAATCAAGTCAGAATATCCAAAGTTGATATCTGGCTTACACACCACAAATATGTATGTGCATAGTCAAATACAAAGGCACCATCTTAAATATAGTATGAAAATATACACAAAGAAAATCACTTATAGAAAAAATAAAAACTAGTAGTGATTATTTAGATAACCAATCTAGAAAGTTCATTCCTCAAATTTTCAGAATTCTTTTCAGTGTATTGTTAGATAAAGCATTAAGACTCATAACAAATATTTGTATCTGTTATTCAAAACACATTGTATTTCTCCAATTCCCCTAAAGGTATATTTGACTCTCAGATATCTTTATTACACAACACATAAGAAGAAACACCCTTTCTGCTAGAAGATTTAATTGAGAGTGTTTTTCTTGTGCAACAGTGATTTTTAAAGTATGCATCAAGATTGAACCAATATCAGGTAAATCCCGAAGCATGTATAACTATAGTAATCTGCTAGCCTACATGACACACAAATTAAGAGAAAATTTTCTGAGTGTGTGAAGTCTCCATTTGGTGGAAATTATTTGATACAAGTTATTCCTTTTCTTTTCTTGATTGATGTAGAGTGTTCTTACCTTTGTGTCTTCATTTTTATTAAGCCACAATCTATGTGTCCTGCTAGGAGATCATCATAGAAAAATTACATAATTAAATGTCTATTTCTTCATTAGGTTGTGAGTGTTTTTATAATTTGACCTAACTATTTTATTTTAGGCTTTACTTTTTATTAACTAGGAATTAAATTGTGCTTTTCAAATATATATCATTTACAAAAGATTTACTGAATAGATATTGACTTTTATATTCTGGTAAGATATAGAATTTGGGCTTATCCTAAACAGTCAAAAAAAAAAAATGAAGGCACACGCACAAATATACACAGAGAAGTATATGTGCATACATATATATGTATATGCATATATTTGTGTGCATATATGCATATACACATCTATATGAGATTGTAAGTATTGTAAAATTTAAAGATTATTTACTCTTTAATTAATTAACTGTATGATTATAGGTTGAAAATTAAGTCTTGCCTCGTTCTATTCACTAAAATACCATTTTCAGCATATATTGACACGACACAAACCAGTAAAGCATATGCAAACAGAAATCATATAACGGGATTTACCAGTGAGTTTTGCTTCTTTCTGTGGGTGAAGATGGAGATCTGCATTACAGCAAACCACAATGCTCCCTGCTTCCCAGCAGGCTCTGTGACTGGAGCGCCATGTGTTCTTATAAAAGAGCAATTTGATGTCATGCTTATTGTGGAGATCATGTAATGCATTGTTTCCTTTCCTGTTAGATTTTTTTCTAGCTTATTTTAAAAAGCATTTTCCATTCCTTGAGCCCAAGTACCCTATTTTCTCCCCAAATGAAAACCTCAACAAATCCATAAGATATTCCTCAAATGCCCTTTCCAAATTTAATTTATTACATATTGGAAAGTATCCAGGAAAGACATTTGAGAGGAAAGAACTAGAAATATGTCATTCCACTTGGTGAAACTGAATTGAAACTTTAGAGAGCAGTCTCCCTTGCCTCTGCCTTTGTTCATACTGAGTTTGTTATAACTGGGTAATGGGAAGGGAAGGTCTTTAGAGTGAAGCTGAGGGTATACACACATGGAGGTAATAGCAGTGTCTTGAGCCTCTACCAAACTAGATTTTCCATTTCCTCCTATTGAGCCTTTCAGCTACTTTTATGTCACCACATTTCACTGTGAAAATATCAAATCATATCAGACAAAAATGGAAATAATTATTGAGGCTAGTATAGAAAAATCCATGAGATAAGATGTTGAATTCTCCAGCATATTGCATTAATTATGCACATGCAGTCTCTGCTTGTTTTAGTTTTATAATATATGAAGACACTTCCTATTCAGATTATATTCTGTTAATAATGTTCAAATGTGAATGGTATCCTTTCAACTTTTCCTTTTTAAGAAACTGCTTTTGAAATAAATACTAGAAGATAATAGTTTCATAATAATTATAGTAAAATTAATAACAGCAATAACATGTATACAACGTAAACATAAGTATGGTAGATTTGGAGACTAGAACATAGAGTGGTACCCATAAGCCTGACCACCACAGGGGCCTTTTCTTATCTTTGCAGCAGGTCAAACGGAAAAGTGTTGCAGCAGAATCCACAAAGAGAACACATGGTGTTATGTTAATAGAACATGCAGCTTATACTACAAGAAAACATTGGCTGCAAAGCAAACCTTGATGATTAACTCCTTAATTCTTTTCCCCCTTCCTAACCTTCTAAAATCCTGAATAGGAAGAAGGAAATGCATTGATGTAAACCATAAAAGCTAGTTCTCCTGGAGTACAGAATAAATATGACAGAAAAGTAAAATATACTAAGCACATTAAATTCCCTCCCTTCTCTAGATGGTTTCTAAAATAAAATTCCCTTTCCCCAAATAATTGTTAATAATTTATAGGTGATATGTAATTTATTGAAAAATACCTTTCCTTTTTAAAAAAGAGGCCATAATGCTATAGTTTCTTGATATCTTCATCACTTACTAAGGAACAAAGATATGATAAAAATACAAGATCACCCAGAGTCATAATTGTCCCAACATTGACTTAAATATGGGTAAACAGAGGTCAAGTCTCTGTGCCTCTGAAATAATAATCTAGAACAGTGATTTTCAATCTTCCTAATGCTGTGGCCCTTTAATACAATTCCTCATGTTGTAATGATATCTCTACCATATAATTATTTTCATTGCTACTTCATAATTGTAATTTTGCTTCTCTGATGACTTATAATACAAACAAATGTGTTTCTAAATAGTCTTAAGTGACCCTTGTAAAAAGGTCATTTGATCCCAGAGAGGGGTTGTAATGTAAATGTTGAGAACTGCTGCTCTAGACGATGTCTGTAAGATGTGGACTAGATTTACCCACTAAAATAAAAAAAAATCTCATGAGCATAAGAATGCTATCTAAATCCAGTTACATATGACTCAATTATATATGAATGTGGTTGGACTCCATAAACATGAAAATAAAGCAAAACAATAAAAGGCCTCACTGACCATGTATTGAATGCTTCTATGACATGCCCAGCATGAGACACATTCAGCAAATGATCCTGTGGATTCCATTGCCCAAATTCCCTTTGAATTTTGTCCCTTTACCTCAGCGTTGCTCCGGGTAGTAGTATTCCTTCCTATAGACTTTTGATAGGTTATTTGTTCTGATGACCAGAAAGTCAACGCTTACAGTAACAGTTTAAAACTCAAAGACTTAGTCCTATTATGCATTTCACCTCTCCCGACCCCTTACTCACAAAAGTATGAGAAGCAATTGAATAGGGAGTGCCATTGTTTCTGTGTTATTAATGGGTTACACTGTTCTTTGTCAGGTTATGACTCACTGTCATTGAACGCATCCTCTAGCTCTATGCTAGGTACTCTAAATAGTCTTAGGAGCTTTCTACCCAATCGTGTTGGGTTCCTCCCTTTTCTGCTTCAACTCTGAGACATCGGAGGGAGCTTGCAACAGGAGACTCAGCTCACGCCTGCTGTGCCAAGACAAAGGCCCACTGCTCTGAGTTCAGCCTTTTAAGGATTCTAGAGAAAGGTACTCCTGGTGGCTGGCATGTCTGCTACCTGAAGACATCTGCTACTGACCTTCTCTCCCACCGTGGGCTGCATCTCTAACCTCCCCCGGAGCTGAGACCTGTGGGACATCCTGAGCTGCTGCCCTCAAGAACTCAAGCCCGGCAGTCCGGTTTTCTTGATTCTTTCCTGACTCCTCTCGAATTGTTTGTGATGAAAATGTCACTGTAACCTAGAGATCCAGTTTTCTTCCCCGCCCCCCCCCCCGTGTACCTATAAATCCCGAACCCCCAAAAGTCAAGTCGAAGCTTTGATTGAGATTGAGACGCAATTTGGCTTCGTGTTCTTTTGTTCTTGAACTCTTGTGTATCAAGTCTTTCTTTTCCCTTCGGTCGAGAGAGAACCCAGTTCGTGAAACTGCGGGACAGTTTCACAATCGGACTTCTTTAGCTTAGATATATTCCAAAACAGCAACATGCAGAAGGAAAAAAACTGACCATAAATAGCCTATGTGAGTAAGATATTTTCCCCCTCTTTTTCTAGGCTTCTTTTGGTATGGATTCCAACCTGTACTAAAAGGTACACGAGTTTTAGACATATATATGTTGTCCACTTGAACACTTTCTCTTAATATTACTTGGAGCTACTGAATGTGGAGTAACTCTAAAACATGAGCTCTGACATAAAGTCTGGTTAGAGGATTCCTCATTTTCTTTGAAAGGAGTGTTCTCAGATATACCATCAAAACCAAACACCGTTCATGATCCAAAAGAAAGACACCTTACTCTTGGTCAAATGTGAGTGACCAAGAACTAGGAACACAAATTCAATTGTTCTGGTTGATGCACTCTACTCTGGAAGGTTGTATGAACTTCTACATTCGCTCAAAGAAATCCAGGACAGATGGCTAGCAGAGGTATTGGCTAACATATTCAAGTGGAGGCTGGCTGGGTTTCAGCACCAGATGAGAGAAGGGATGGGGGCATGACTTCTCCAAGGTATGTTAGAGGAGAAGGGTTTACTGTAGATAAAAGGGAGAGAATAGACAGAAGCATCTGGACAGGTCCAGGATGAACATTCTTACCAGCATGAACTAGGCCATGGGAGTCAGGACAGAGAGGGGAAGGGGGACAGTCGGACCAAGAGTTGGACCAAATGGCCAAGAGAAAGCTAGAAGTCCAAGACAGTGTATAGCCAAAATGGCTGAGTTACTTTGGAATCTGAACCTGGGGGAAGGGAAGCTGAAACCAAGCCCCTGGGAAGAAGAGGTTTAGGGTGCAGGCAGAAGTCCTAGGAGGAGCCACAGGTGCTGAGGAAAACAGAGGGTGGGTGTGCAGAGGGGTCTCACACAGAGTTCAGTTTCTGTTTAGAGTTGCTCCACAGTTGGTACATCTGAGAATAATGATAGAGAGTGGTTAGATGGCAGGAATACCACCCAGGTCTCTGTCAATACTTACAAGCTTCTGTACTGACATACAGCTTGCTCCTCAGGAAAGAAAGCTATGGCTTTTCAATCATATTATATTATTATTATTATTATTATTATTATTATTATTATTATTATTATTAGCATGTAGTGAGTTCATGAAGTTTAACTATCTGGTGTAGAATCTCGGTAATAGAATCATTCAGTAGGTTTGCTTCCATAGAGCAGTCTTTGAAAATGGTAGTCTCCTCCCTTCACAGACTCTGGGTGCCTCTTTTAATGGTTTTTATGGAACACACTAAACTGAAATAGCTAAAAGGTAAAAATAGCTAAAAGGTAAATTCTTATTCAAGTTTCTTTCTGTCCCCTCCCCACCCCTGCCACCAAGCCAATTCCTTTCAGTCTTGACACTGTGTGTGTGT
>JADRCD010138161.1:0-19878 GCA_019843815.1 Montemys delectorum | reverse complement strand
GTAATTCTGATATTTCTCATCTGTTTTCTCATCCTCTATTGTAAGGAGGTGGGCTGGTAACCATGTAGAAAGTGTAAAAGCTAGAGTCATGTCTCCAGTCAGAGGCTTGATCTCAGCCTCAGAGGTCAGTCAGCATCATGAGTGTGCTCTTAGACCTCGAACCTGTTCCAGCCAAAAATAAACCCTGGCCTAAAGTGCCAGTCTCTGTGCTGCTGTCCCACTTAACTGTACCTCCGCTTCCTTTGTGTTCTGACAAGGGATGGATCCCGTAGCATAGTCTCCCCAAGGACATACCCCACCCACAAGTGGGAGCTACACCCCACAGGGGAGAACTGTTGGAAGCTCCATAGACTCTCCTCCAAAAAGAACATTGTCTTTCCAGTGCTGATGGGAACCTGTTACCCTAAATCTTGCTCAGAGGGTGTTTCCAGATTAACAGAGGAGAGGCAGGGAGGCATTGTGCTTCAGCTGCTAGGGAGTGATGAGCAAGGCTGCACAGACTCCCTCGGCAGGAGCTCAGTTGCAACATGAGTGATTTTTCACTGTCATCCTTTCCAGAAAAGAATGAGCAACAAAGTTTCCATTACCGCCTATGTAGTGTAAAGGGGAGCAAGTTGCTTTGCCTCTGTAAAATCAGTGGCGACCAGACCCTCCTTTAGAGGGTTTATTCCAGTGATGTGTCATGGCACAAGTCAATGGACCTCTCAGTCATCATCTAAATGTGCTGAGTTCAGACCTGGGGATCCTTCTAATACCATTGTTGGAGCATTTGAAATTTGAAAATTCACTCTCAGTGAAGGCCATGGTCCCCACAACTGTCCTCTGTCCACTTCCCAGGTGGGGCTTTGCATTTCTGTGAGCTCACTATGTGGTTATTTTTCAGGTAATAGTGGTAGTGAAACAAGAATTTAATACAGTTACTACCAATAAAACAATAATTAGTTTATCTCTGTTAAATACCAGGAGTGCTGTGTGATTTCCCTAGTGCCGTATAGACATGTAGTGTTTGTTTCTGAAAAGGGGTTTTGCCTTCATGTCTCTCAAGTGCCATGTGCCACCATGTCCAGCAAAATGGGCTTTTTTTGTGTTTTGTTGGATTTCTTTCCTTTGTTTGTTGTGTTGGTGATGGTGGTGTTATTGTTGGAGACAAGTTCCTACAATGGTGACTTCAGGATCCCAGCTGCTTTCTCTTTGTGCACAAACTTTAGATGATGGTATCATGCATACATCTGTACAACCTGCAAAGATTTGTTATCCAGGATTATTAGAATATATCCTCAAAAAAAGAAAAAAAAAAAAAGACCCAGGCGTGGTGGTGTTGCCTTTAATCCCAGCTCTTGGGAAGCAAAGATAGGTGAATCTCTGGGAATTGAAAGCCAGCCTGGTCAGTGAGTTCAAGGACAGCCAGAGAAATCCTGTTTTTAAAAACCAAGGGGGAAAAAAAAATCAAGGGGAGAGTATGTGTAGCACACTGGCAAGTTGACTTCTTTATGCCTTATTTTTATTTTATTCAGCTAAAATGAAACAATAAGGCTAACAGACCCATGGCGACTCTGAGCTGTCTCCTCATGGTTGTTACTCTCTTCTCTTAGATGTGACATTTGCTGCGTCACCTTCCGCACACACCGAGGACTGCTGCGCCACAATGCACTTGTCCACAAGCAGCTTCCCAGAGATGCCATGGGAAGGCCTTTTATCCAGAACAATCCTTCGATTCCTGCTGGCTTCCATGATTTAGGATTTACTGACTTCTCCTGTAGGAAGTTTCCTCGAATCTCTCAGGTATGCTGATAGACCTGTTCAATGGGGTGGAGGGGGGATTCTATATTTTTACAATAGCCTTTCACTAAAATTCAGCCTAGCTCTTGGGTTTCTTGGGCTGAGGAGTTAATGGTCTTTTATTTTAGTTGAGTTTAGTTTATTTTAGGTACCTCATTGGTACCTTTTGCCCATACTTCAGGCTTTGAGATTGAAAGTTATATATTTACTAACCCTATCAATACCCTGTTGTAATCTTTAGTATCTGGATCACAGCTAGGTATTTACAGCCGATTCTGCTAATGGTTTAGAATTATTTTTTAGTTGGGGGGAGGGGGGGGGAGAAAGGTAATGTATGTCATGTATGTACATGATCTTGAAGGCCAGAAAAAGGCATTGGATCCTCTAGAGCCGAAGTTGTAGGTAGTTGTGGTCTGATGTGGGTGCTAGGAACCAGACTTAGGTCCCCTTAACTACTGGGCGGTGTCTCCAGCCCCTTGGATCGTTGGGGATTTGAACAAAAAACAAGCTGATTTGTAGTTCTCTGCCTATATAGAAACTACCCAAACATTTTAATTTTTCCGTGTATAAATTTGAGATAGGAAGTTATCCACCTATAAGTTCTAGATGTACCTAAGTCCCAAGTGCAGTGGACTTGACGCATGTACACAGGCACAGCTGTCTTCTTAGCTTCTCTGATACTGCTTAAACTGGCAATCCTCCTGCCTCAGTCTGCCAGGTGCCCCCCCCCACCCCCAGTGTCAGCATGATAGAATTTGAATTAAGCCATTTCCAAAGGCTTAATTCAAATTCTATCATGATGTTATCTCACTCCACTTGTGTATATCCTAGAGGGTGTCCTTCCTCAAACAAGCAGGATTCTTTCTGGTGTGCCCAACCTTTTGGCATTGCTATCTTCAGAGTTCGTACTTGAGAACTGTGCAGTTGAGTGACAAAAGTATCTCCTAATGGTTTAAGTCAGTTTACAATTCTGTGTTGGAGTACATCCGTGGCTCCCCAGGGCTCTCCATGGTCCCTTGTGGCCCATAGGCTGTAGGCCAGGCTTGTTCTCCCTCTCTTTCCTAATTCAGTCTCAGATTTACACTCTGAAAAGTTTGCTCTGTGTTAGCGGAGGCAGGTGCTGTTAACCGCAGGCACCTCTCACATCTCCTTCATGGTCATGTTTAAATCCTCACCTCTCTTCCCTTGCTTTTTTTGCTTGTGGATTCCACTTAGGCCTGGTGTGAAACAAACCTACGTCGGTGCATCAGCGAGCAGCACCGGTTTGTGTGTGACACCTGCGACAAGGCGTTCCCCATGCTGTCATCACTCCTCCTGCACAGGCAGACCCACATCCCTGCTGATCAGGGACGGGAGAAGCTCCAGACCAATACCCCAGCTGCCGAGGCCTTGGAACAGAAGGCCTTCCTGGCCCTCCTGGGCCTGCAGCACACCAAAGACATCAAGCCTGCACCTGCTGAGGAGCTCCTGCCGGATGACAACCAAGCAATACAGCTCCAGACACTCAAGTTCCAGCTACCTCAGGACCCTGGCTGCCCCAATGTGCTGAGCGTGTCCCCTTTTGAAGCTGCTTCTCTAGGTGGGGCTCTGACAGTCCTCCCAGCCACCAAGGAGACTGTAAGGCATCTGTCCCTGCAGCCCTTCCAGAAGGGCTTCATCATCCAGCCAGACAGTAGTATTGTGGTTAAGCCTATTTCAGGAGAGTCGGCCATCGAGCTGGCGGATATCCAACAGATTCTCAAGATGGCAGCTTCCGCTCCTCCACAAATCAGTCTTCCACCACTTTCCAAGGCTCCTGCCACCCCGCTGCAGGCAATCTTCAAGCACATGCCTCCTTTGAAGCCAAAGCCCTTGGTCACACCCCGGACAGTGGTAGCCGCCTCAACACCCCCACCTCTCATCAATGCGCAGCAGGCATCCCCGGGTTGTATCAGTCCGAGCCTTCCTCCACAGTCCCTCAAGTTCCTCAAGGGGTCAGTCGAGGCCGTGTCCAATGCCCACCTGCTTCAGTCCAAGTCTGGGATCCAGCCCAACACGACCACACAGCTCTTCCTGCAGCAGCCTGGGGTGGAGTTGCCAGGCCAGCCGGAGATGAAGACACAGCTGGAACAGGACAGCATCATTGAGGCCCTGCTGCCCCTCAACATGGAGGCGAAGATCAAGCAGGAGATAACAGAAGGTGACCTCAAGGCCATCATGTCAGGCCCCAGTGGCAAGAAGACCCCCGCCATGCGCAAGGTGCTCTACCCCTGCCGCTTTTGCAACCAGGTGTTTGCTTTCTCTGGAGTTCTGCGGGCCCACGTTCGCTCCCACCTGGGCATCTCACCCTACCAGTGCAACATCTGTGACTACATCGCCGCAGACAAAGCCGCTCTGATCCGTCACCTTCGCACACACAGCGGGGAACGGCCTTACATCTGCAAGATCTGCCACTACCCCTTCACGGTCAAGGCCAACTGTGAGCGGCACCTGCGCAAGAAGCACCTCAAGGCCACCAGAAAGGACATCGAGAAGAACATAGAGTACGTGAGCAGCACCACCGCGGAGCTGGTGGATGCCTTCTGCTCCCCAGAGACAGTGTGCAGGCTGTGCGGCGAGGATCTGAAGCACTACCGCGCTCTTCGCATTCACATGCGCACACACTGCAGCCGGGGCCTGGGCGGCTGCCACAAAGGTCGGAAGCCCTTTGAGTGCAAGGAATGCAACGCTGCCTTCGCGGCCAAGCGCAACTGCATCCACCACATTCTCAAGCAGCACCTGCACGTGCCCGAGAAAGACATTGAGAGCTACGTGCTTGCCACCAACGGTAGCCTTGGCCCGGCAGACACGCCCACAGACGCCTCTTCCAGAGGAGAAGAGGGCAGCTGTGTTGCTTTTGCTGAGTGCAAGCCCCTCACCACTTTCCTGGAGCCCCAAAATGGCTTTCTTCATTCAAGCCCGGTCCAGCCCCTGCCTTCCCACATCTCTGTCAAGCTGGAGCCAGCCAGCAGCTTTGCAGTGGACTTGAACGAACCCCTTGACTTTTCACAGAAAGGCCTGGCACTGGTCCAAGTGAAGCAGGAAAATATGTCCTCCTTGTTGAACTCTTCTTCCTCCTCTGCCCTCTATGACTGCTCCATGGAGCCCATTGACCTGTCCATCCCCAAGAGCATCAAGAAAGGAGACAAGGACACAGTGGTTCCCAGTGACAATGCCAAGAAACCAGACCCTGAAGCTGGGAAAGCTGAGCAGCTCTCTCCCTGTCCACCACCCTGTCCTACCTTGTCAGTGACTGTGGAGCCCAAAGGGAGCCTGGAAAACCCCACAGGGACCGTGGTGGCCGTCACCACAGCCGCCAATCTGGAAGCCCACACTCAGCCCCTCCAGGGCTCTGTGCAGCTGGCCGTCCCCCTCTACTCCTCAGCTCTCATCAGCAATTCTCCCCTCTTGGGCAACTCTGCTGCCCTCTTGAACAACCCGGCCTTGCTTCGGCCCTTACGGCCAAAGCCTCCCCTCCTCTTGCCGAAGCCCTCGATGACAGAGGAGCTGCCGCCACTGGCCTCCATCGCCCAGATCATCTCCTCTGTATCCTCGGCTCCTACTCTGCTGAAAACAAAGGTAGCTGACCCTGGGCCATCGGTCACCAGCGGTAACACTGTGACCACAGACAGCCCAGGAAGCTCCGCCCCCAAAGCCGCCCCCACCCCCACTGACATCGCAAGCTCTAAAGAATCCAGTGACCTACCCCCGACAGCCAGCAGCCCCGAGGAAGCCTTGCCTACTGAACTAGGGCCAGCTGCCTCGTCGAGGAAGAGGGGTAGGAAAAGGGGAATGAGAACCCGGTCAGTCCCTAATAACAGTGCTGTGGACCTGGACTCCAGTGGGGAGTTTGCTAGCATCGAGAAGATGCTGGCCACCACAGATACCAACAAGTTCAGTCCATTTCTGCAGACTGCAGAGGATGACACTCAGGAAGAGGTGGCTGGAGCCCCTGCAGACCACCATGGGCCCACTGATGAGGAGCAAGGTGGCCCTGCAGAAGACAGGCTGCTGAGAGCAAAGCGGAACTCCTATGCCAGCTGCCTGCAAAAGATCAACTGTCCCCACTGTCCCCGGGTCTTCCCTTGGGCCAGCTCCCTCCAGAGGCACATGCTTACACACACTGGTAAGAAGGCCCTGGGGGCTCACCAGGCGGTGAATCTTGAAAGAAAAGAGTAAGGGGTAGGGGTAGGAGCAGGCCTAAAGTTTGGGGCCTTTCTCTCAGGCTCCATTCTTCTTTGCCTCAGAGGTCACGGGCTGTTACTTTCCAGATAACCTGTGCCCGTGGTCTGAGCCACCGAGGCTTATCTGTAAATAAATATATCAGACACAGGTGACGGTGGTCATAGGCTCCCCCGCACTTCCCTTCCCATAACCTCTGCCTGACAAGTTTCCAGAGTTTCTACTGAGTATAGAGGACATTCCAGAAAAGTGGGACTTTGCGTTAAGGTAACAGCAACGTAATGAGCTTGATACTTTAATATGACCTGATATCTTCAGTGCCGTCTTTTTATTTTGAACATTCTATGGAGTTCTTTAGCTGCCATACATATAATACAAAAAACTGGGATTGGATATTTTTACACCTTCACTGAGGTAGCCACAGCTTCTATTTATCGTACAATTGTCAACTGTTGAGAAAAGCATTCCTAGTATAATTTGAATTTTAAATAACAAAGCTAACCAGGCAGTGATGGCGCACGCCTTTAATCCCAGCACTTGGAAGGCAGAGGCAGGTCAATTTCTGAGTTCGAGGCCAGCCTGGTCTACAGAGTGAGTTCCAGGACAGCCAGGGCTACACAGAGAAACCCTATCTTGAAAAAACCAAATAAAGTAAAATAAAATAAAATAAGTAAATAAATAAATAAATAACAAAGCTAGATTACCAAAACAACATCCCAGAAATAGTTTTCAGATGTCAGTTTCTAGAAGTTGAACTTTAGAAGTTTAGAATGAGAATATCTATTAAATTATTTTATGCCCAGTGCTTCTGATATTTCCATAGCCATATACTTTTCATCATAATTGTAATTTTCTGAGTAGTATCACCGAATTTGTATCATTGATCAATGGGTGATCATTGTACATTCCGTGAAGTCCTTGCCCTTTTAGAGTTTACAGTTTAAAATATAAATCACCAGATTTTTGTAGTATTTGGGACAGACGAAAACATTACTGGTTGATCAGAATGACGTTCAAATTTCACTGCAGATCTTGTCATTTTGCTTGCAGACTGTAGACACTCAAGGTAGTTAGAAGGTTTAGGACAGTCCTGTGCCTGGCGGAATCGCTGTGGGGAGGGCTGGTAGCCAATGCAGGTGCCGTGATTTCCCCCTGCCCCGCCACATTCTCCTATAGATGAATGGGAGCTCTAAGCTTGGTAGACACTGAAGATGTGTGTAGATAGGCCATCCCTCAGCAAACTTGACAGGCTTCCTGGGAGCCAAAGTGACGTGTCCCCTCTGATTCCTTGGGGTTTGATCACTGCTGTCTTAGGAGCATCTGAACCTGTTCAGTCCCCAGGCCCCACATGGTAGAAAAAAGAACCAGCTCCTTACAGGTTCTCTCACCTCTACACACAAGCCATGGCATGAGCATGCTTACACATACGCGCACACACACACATGTGCACACATACAGAGGGGTGGGGGGTGGGTAAATAAATTTCAGCCAACAGCGTTGAGCAAAGCCCAATTTCAGCTGTAGTTAAGCAAACTGCCTCCATCATGAGAACCGGCCTCTTTCCACCCTCTCAAGTACTTTGTAGAATTATCCCAGCATTTGTACTTGGTCTCAACCCATTTCTCTGTTCTACCCACTCCCTACCACAGAGCCAGGGGGCCAGTTGCTGAATGTCCAACTAGGGGTCCGCCTGTAGGCTGCCAGCACAAACATGGCCTCAGCTCTTTACCCTGCTTAGTTAGGTTCCAAGAACGTCATCTGAGGAGGAAGCTGTCGTCTTTCACGTCCTCTTGTGCAGTTTCTACACACTCGATTTCCTCCCTCCTCCAGCTCTCCAACCTGTGGCTCACTGCACTCTCTCTGGACATATTGTACCTCATGAGCCAACAATGCACTGTCTCTGCCAGTTCTCCTCACAGCATCTCATCCTGGGTCGTTAGGTCACAGGGGACAAAGTGCCAGCAAACACAAACAGTGCCTTTCAGCCTCTGTCCCCATCTCTTCCTCCTTCCCTTTGCTCTGGTTCCTTGTTCCACAGTCAGGATGGTGCAATCTCTGAGAACCCCCTCCAGCTAGCTGTAACATCTGGGATTCCCTAGCTCCCTCCCTTTCTCATGGGTGCTCGGAGCTCCTTCGCCAGCTCCTGGAATCTTCCCTCTCACCTTCTACCCACTGCTAATGGGTTACAAGCACTGACATTTAAATTTGGGAGATGTCCTCCCAGTATAGAAAGCAACTTGAACCACTTGTACCTAGCTGCCTTTTACTAAGGTTTAATTGATGTCTTTGTATGTGTGCTTGTGTCTGCACCTATGTGTGCAGGTACCTGCCCAGGCTAGAAGAGGGAGCCAAGGTTACAGGTGCCTGTGAGCCAACAGATGGAGGTGCTGACAACCGACATCAGGTCTTCAAGAGCAGCAGATACTCTGCTTTCCCACTGAGCTATCTCTCCAGCCTCAGTGTTCACTTTATTACGTGGAAGCTTTGACTACAAAAGAAGAAAAGTACCAAAAGAACAATGTCAGGGCCCGGAGGGTAGAGTTAGTGTGAAGTCCAAGTATGCTTAGCTCCTAGAGTCTCGTCAGCACAAAATCTCCATGTGAGTCCTAGGCCAGTTCTAACCTCGATTCTCTTCAGAGAACGTTTGCAGCTCGTCCGTTTAGGACCTGACAAACAAGGTCCCGTTGTCCTCGGCAAACTCTTGTTCCTTCTGCCTGGCTTTGTTCCCAGTGCCCTTCGGATAATGCCTCTCTTCCTTTTCTGACTGCTCTGCATGAATGAATTTGGCTGACTGGTAGCTTTAATGCTCACATTGGGGTTGGAGACATACAGGCCCTGGGTACAAAAGTATGATTACAGCTGCTCTTAAGCACACATACACATACATGGCACTAATGTGACTGTTCATCATGGACTATAGCCTGCCTGGCTGTCCAATCCATGTATAAAGGAAAAGCATATGAAAATTAAAAAGTAAATTACTACATGCATAAAAACCTACCATTTTCTTAAAATCTGGAATCCCAGCATAGTGGAGTTGGGGAGATGGCTGGATTGTTAAGTACAGAGTTCAGATGCCAACATCCATGTGTAAATTGTGCATCTTACAAATGCTTGTAACTCCATCTCAAAGAGATTCCACACCCTCTTTTGCCTTCCACATATGCATGCACATGTATTCATACACAAAGGCACAAATAAAAATAATTAACTTTAAGAATCTCACTACAGTAGCTTCTGGCCCTTAACTTTTTTTTTAACCCCCTTTTTGGTGCTGGTACCTGAACCAGTGCTTCAGTGTTCTCCATAGCTCCCCACCAGCTCCTTGTTTCTTTGTTCTCTTCCTCCCTATTTGACCAGACCTGAAGAAGCTGCTGTCTTGCTTTTGGACAAAAATTTTAAGATATTGTGTTGTTATTAATGAAAAGCAAAAGAGCCACTTGAAAAATACATGGCAAATACATGGCAGAGTGAGTTCCAGGACAGCCAGGGCTATACAGAGAAACCCTGTCTGGGGTGGGGGTGGGGGGAGACATGGCAAAATGTTTTACACCCAGTCACTTAAAGATTTAAAAAAAGAAAAAAGAAAAGAAAAAAAGGAATATGTCATGGCTGGAGAGATGACTCAGCGGTTAAGGGCACTGACTGCTCTTCCAGAGGACCTGAGTTCAGTTCCCAGCTAATCACATGGTGGCTGACAACCATCTGTAATGAGGCTCCAATGCCCTCTTCTGGTGTGTCTGAGGACGACGACAGTGTACCCACATACATGAAATAAATAAATCTTTAAAAAAAAGAGGGTGTTTTCTGTGCTTCAAGCATTTGATAGGTTCTCAACTAGTGTGCAAAGGTCCCTTGTCTGTACGCATAGCAAGATTTTCATGTGGCCTTTCTAAGGTCTCTAAGCATGCTTGGATTGATGCAAATATTCCTGTCTGTCTGGTCGATCCATCCTCATACACCTCTTGTATGCCTTTCTACTCTGTGGAGTAGACATTGCTGGGGTTGGGGTCTTTGGTTAGATGGTTGGTTGGCTGGTTTTGTGGGTGGTGGTGGTTACTGCTGCTGCTTTTTTCAATGCTGTAGTTTGTTGTGGATGGCTCTGTGCTGCTTGTTCTCCCGGGAGAGGCTGTCTGGAATGAGGAATGACTCATGATACTCAGGTAGCTTCTTGTGAACCAGTCTCCTAATGAATAAAGGAGCCAATCATTGGGCAAGTAGGCAGAACTTCCAGGTTGGTGAGAGTAGGAGAGCGAGCAGCACAGAGTCATCCACAACATATCCCCCTTTCTGTTCTAATAAAAAAACAAAGCCTTTCTCTCAATATAGAGCACAACTATTATCATTTTTTAATTTATAAGGTATAAGATAGACCTAACACCCAGTCCATCAGTTTTGTCATTAAGATAGAACATTGTCACCTATCCTAAATTAAAAGACATTCTACACCTGACTCATGTCCTGGCTTTAGATTGTCAGCCATCTGAAAACTATCCTCTCAAATAGGTTCCTCTCAAAGTAAAGAGCCTGGGTTGGCTATGAGACTGTAACTCTTCAATACCATCAGAAATCCAAGAACGACTGGTATCAACTGGAAGTATATAGGAAGCCTAACACAGCTCCCAAAACTTAGCCGATTTATAGAGACCGCTGATCACCTGAACAGTCCCTTACTTTAAAACGTTGGAGCATCAGTCTTCAGCCTTCTGACCAGGATCATCTGACAGACTTTAGAGAACAGGATATTAAGGATTAGCCTATTCTGTCTCAGCAGAACCAAGCTGTCCCTAACTTGTAATTGTGTCCTTTCTTTGGACAGTATTATGTCTGTAGATGAAATAAGGCAATTTTTGCCTAGTGGCTGTCTCGCCACAACTGGAGTAACTCATAGATGCTCAATTTCTTCTTTGAGTCCAATGCAGGTAAAGATGTCAGGAGCAGACTAGTCTCAACAACAAGTGAATAAATAGCATTAAATGTCACATTCTGTGGACTTCAGATGTTTTTGAAAACCAACTATATTAAGTAATCTAGACTGTTCTCTGTTAACTATTCTCAGCTATTTTTAATTAAAATCTGTGAAAACACTCTTAACAATAAACTGAGAGCCATGAATTTGCTATTTGGCCCTTAATTCACAGGCTTAATCATCTCAGATCAGTTTATAATAACAGTTTTAGAAGGACTGGGTCTAAGCCCCGTACTTTTAAATTTTTTGTATTAACAAAAGAAATTTGTACCAATGAAAACCTTGATTTTGCATCAAATAAATTCTGTACCAAAATAAGAAATTATGACTTCAGCTTAGTAACAAAAAGATTTCTACCAGGCCAGGCGGTGGTGGCGCATGCCTTTAATCCCAGCACTTGGGAGGCAGAGGCAGGCAGATTTCTGAGTTTGAGACCAGCCTGGTCTCCAGAGTGAGTTCCAGGACAGCCAGGGCTACATAGAGAAACCCTGTCTCGGGAAAAAAAAAAAATTTCTACCAAATGAGATTATGAGTATGCAATCAATTCTAATTATTCGTCCCTGTTCCAATTATGTCCATTTCTACATTCCCTAGAGAGACAACCTATGATAACCACCTCCAGCCCCAAAGCCCTGGGAGCTGGGGCAACGACTCTTCATAACTTCTTCAAGCTCAATATGGGTGCTGAGATATTTTTAACCAAGCGGGGGGGGGGGGGGAGGAATAGGGGAGTTGATTGGCCTTAAGAAAGCCACACCAACGATTGGTTTAGTCTTTGATGCCTGTGTCCTGACTGGAACAGGCTGAAAGTCCAAGACATCAGGATTTCAAGCAGGTCAGTTCAGCATGTCTGACTATGAGACTCACCAAGGCTGTATATTCTGTAATATATAAATCTCAAAGCAAAATTTTAGTATCAAGATAGCCTTTTTGTTTGATTCTCTGGAATCTAGTTCTTCAAGGGGTCTCTATCAAATCTGATCCATATAACTGAAAGGTGTAAATACCTTAATTACCTTTTCCAAAGACAAAACCTTTTTCCCAAATTAGCATATCCTTGAGCCAGTAACCAGAAAACCTTTATTTTGACCTCTCTCCCAGAGGAATAATATAACCACAAAACTCAACATCACACCCATTTTGAAAAATAAAACAATCTAAAACAAATGAAGTATACTAAGATACTGTATGTGCCTATACCAGGCTTTCCCTATCTTTCCAAGCAAAAAGAAGACACTCAAGATTCCCGTGGAGTCCACGTTAGCAGAATATGAGCTTCCTGTGACTGGTTAAGCAATCTATGCCATCTTTTTGTCTAGCTCTCTGCCCAGAGCCACAGACATTTTATTAGTACCTGTATAATATCTGACTGTTGAACTCTCTACCTGGAGCCACAGAGATAGATAATTAATAGCTGTTTGAGGCAGGCACTGCACTTTCTATTCTGGAGTCAGTGACTAATATTCCCTATCTTAGTTCAAGTTAGAACCATCCAAAACAAATGAGTTAAACTAAAATATTGTATGTGCCTATACTTAGGCCTTTCCTATGTTGCCAAGAGGATATAAAACCCAATATTCCCACGGAGCCCACGTTAGACAGAATATGAGAATCCTGAGAGGCAAGTAAAGCAATCTTATACCATCTTATAGTTCAGCTCTCTGCCTAGAGCAGCCAACTTGTTATGCCATCTATCTGTTTGGCTCTCTGCCTAGAGCCACAGACATTTATTAATACCTGTTCACTGCCCTCTCTGCTTGAAGTCAGTGACTTTTCCTATCCTAGTTCAGAACTTCAAAATTCCCAATGTGGTTCAGACAAAATCTGTATATAAATCTATCCTAAAAGCAAATAATCCCAATTTTATAAATTCACAGTTCAGTCTCTGCCCCAAGAAGTAGGCAGCTTCTATTTATTCTATAGCTTTCTGACTCACAGCAGCCTACATTCTCCACGGCAGGGGACCTCAGCCTGTCAGCAAGTTTCTTTGTTTCAATTCCTGAGCTTGAGTCCATGTGACTAGTGACTTGTCTCAGCACTACCCAGCTACTCACTTAAAAAAGAAAAGAAGTAAAATAAACTCTCTCAGGCTAATAATCTGAAATTTCTAGTGGATTCTTGCCCAACACATTGGTTTGCCACCTGTAAATCTCAAAGCAAAATTTTAATATCATCTATACCATCTATCTGTTCGGCTCTCTGCCTGGAGCCACAGACATTAATACCTGTTCACTGCCCCCTCAGTGATTAATTTTCCCTATCCTAGTTCTGAACCACAGGCGAAATTTCCCACACCCTTCGGACAAAAATCTGTATACGAATCTATCCTAAAAGCAAATAATCCCAATTTTAAAGAATAGTAGTTCAAGCTCAGAGCATGTTCAGAGATAAGCTGTGCCTTTGAGCTACATGCATCCCCGGCCCATCTGCACTGTCAGTCAGATCCTCCAGAGGTCTGGGAGTGTCGTCTTAAAGGATGTGTGCTCTCAGGAGGGAATAAACGATTTCCTTTGATTATTCTTGATAACAATGCGGGTTGCATCATCATAGGCTCTCTGGGCCTTCCTTCCCCTGAAAAACAAGAAGCCCCTCTGCCTTGTCCTAGTAGCAAGGCCCAGGGGCCTGTGCAGGGTCCTGCACACTGCCCTAGTCCAAGCTTTGTCGGCCTCTTAAGTATTAATCTAAAGGGAAGGTCCCAGGTTTGTGTTTCCTGGGAGCTGTGCCATGTGACCCTAACTGTTAGTTATCGAAGGTTGCCTACAGGTTCAAGGTTCCAAGACAGCAGCACTGGGCAGTAACTTGAAGGTGTTTTTAGTCCCCAGTGGAGTCAGAAACTGGGACCTGGAATCTGGCAACTGGTACAGGGGTGAGTGGGTGGGGGAAACACCAGTGACACCAAACAGTCCAACATCTCTCCGATTTGCCCTTTCCTCTTCCTGTCTTCTTCCGTCCTCTCCCTCCCCACCCCCTCTCTCTCATCTCTCTCCTTCCCTTCTCTTTCCCCCCTCCCTCCTTTCTCTTTTCCCTCTCTTCTTTTTTCCTCACCTCTGTCTTATCCCATTCTCCTCTCCTGCTTCCTCACGTGTGCTCTCTCCCTGAGTCCTTGCCCTTTCCCCTCCACCAATAATCCCGCACAAACCCAAGACTAGCCACAGGGAGCTTCCAATGCATTTTGAAACACCATGTTTACAATGCAAACAGAATCAAATAAAGGAAGGGTGTAAGCAGGCCAAAGCAGAAACCTCCCCTGGGAGGGGAAGAGGGCCTCTCCTGCCAACGTGCATCACCCTGTTTGTAGCGCTGGCCTAGGGTTTGGGCTGGCCTCGCCCATGCCTCTGGAAAGGAGTACATAGCGTGGTGCACACTTTCCTGTGTCAATCACTCCCTCTTAGCCCATACAAAGCAAGAATGTGAAAACCTGGGAACCCAAGCCATGAATCCTCCTGTTGCTTGCCCACACTGGAGGGAAGGCTCACTCTGACTTGTCACTATGGGACTTGAAGGTTGCCTACCCTGGGGAGGCTTGAGCCTGCTTCCTCCCCCCACCCCACCCCCCTGCACACACACACACCCTGGTCCATCTCCTCACCCTCAGTGCTGCCTGCCAGGCTAGCCAGTAGTGCTTTTTCTCTGGTTCATTTAGGTATTGCTTGCCGGTGCCTTAGAAATGTTGTGGTGTTAACAGTTTTTATTGTCTTGCTTCAAACACATGTATCTTGGTTTCATTATTAACTTTCTTTTAGTCTCTTGATGACAACTCCTTCCATTACCCGAAGGCCAAGGAAAAATGATTATTTTAGTCGTTGTCTCTCAGTTTCTGTTTCTTTTTGTTAAGTATGTTTCTCGTATTTTCTTAAAAGGAAAGGGTGGAGGGTTGAACAAATGCCAGAAATCCCAGAAGAGTAAATCAAAAGCAACTTTTCTTTTTCATTGCAGTAGAAAGCCAGATAAATGCATATTTTTTTTTCCTGCTTCAGGTCAGAAACCCTTCCCTTGTCAAAAATGCGATGCCTTCTTTTCTACCAAATCTAACTGTGAACGTCACCAGTTGCGCAAACACGGAGTTACCACCTGCTCCCTGAGAAGAAACGGGCTTATTCCCCCAAAAGAGGGTGATGTTGGATCCCATGATAGCACAGGTAGAGCCTATAGGTGATGGAGAACCAGAGAGAGGAGGGTGCTCCCCAGATCTCGGTTAAGGCTGTGTGAGCTGGAGCCAAGCGCTGTGCGGCTTAGGAGGCCCAGCCCCTGCCGAGACTGTGTGACAGACGCCAAGACCTGTGGAGCTGGGGAAACAGTGTCAGTGCCCAGGGGACTTTGAAGCTGCCAGGGGGAGATCCAGCACCTTCCTTCCCGAAATTGCCATTGCTCTGATCCTGGAAGGTAGGATGAGCTGGATGTTGTGCCCCGACTTAAATCCCTGAAGGAAACACGAAGCTCTGAAGTTTGGGGGACTCAAATGCTTCAGCTTTCATGAGCAGCGGACTCAGTACTGCAAGAACTGTGACCCCCCCCCAACCCCCAAAACTTTTCGTTGGGAGGCGGGGCAAGGTGGGGCAAGGCAGGGCCTTTCTTCTCAATAACTCCTCCCTGTATAAACCTGTCCTTGTTTGAAAAAGCACTGTGCATGTCCTTTCTTAATCAAGACTCTGCTTGACCTGGATCCGGGTATCGTTCTCCTGTGCTGATGTGTGCTTCCTCCCTCGGCCCTTACAGAGTAATTAACACTGCTCCCTTCCTTTTTCTGCCCCGCCCCCATCACCTTCTGTAGTTACTCAAGTCCTCTATTTAATACACCTCTATTTAATAATGGTCTGACTGCTAGAGTTTGCTACCCCTACCCCCAAAACACACCATACAAAAAGTAAGCTGCCTGAGGCTACTTGGTCCAGCCAGGTAGCAGGAAAGACATGGCAGGCTTCATTCAGCTCTGTGGGTGTTGAAAGTTAGCACTTGCCCATTTCTGGGATCTAAGCCAGCCTCCGATGTGTTCCTCTAGGGTTGCAGTTGTGTCTCATGACTTCTCAAACTGGGGGGATAGAGTGCTGTGTAGTTTGGAGAGGGGTACCCTGACCCTAGGAGTCAGTGTGGACAGAGTGACAGTCATTGATTCCAACCTCTGACCTCTGTGTTGGCACATCACAGTGGACTGGCTCTCTGGGAGAGCTGACCCCAGTGGGGAAGGCACCTTTACCCTTCCCACACTTGTTATTCAGCCCAGTGAAAGCAATGGGATGCCTTGGGCTTGCTGGGTCCTTCTGCCCAGGTAAGACCCTCTTCTTAGGGCAAGAATGCTACAGCTGGTATGCTAACCTCACCCCACCCCAATCCCGAACTTCCATTTCCACATAATTCTCCAGGATCCTAAGAGTAACGAAAGGGTATCCTGCCATGCCTGAGTCCCTGTGAGCCAAGCTGCATCAGCTTCCCAAGGCACTGTAGCAGCTGTCTTTGCCACAGACCGTCCTGTTAATGTTTAACCATCATTGCCAGCCACAGTACCTATTAGACTGGAACATTTTCTTACAGCCTGCTTTACAGAATGGCCCTGTGATTCTCCCCAGACCAGTTCAAGAGGGAAGGCAGGGAACACAGAGGGTGCTTTGGAGTGGGAACCCATGTCCTCAGAAAAGTCTCACTCACTGCATCCTGCGCATCCTGGAGGCCGTTCACAGGAACTCTGCTGATGCCAGAGCTCGGTCAGAATTTACGGTCTGAGCTTAGCTTTGACACAAGTGTTAGCCTGTGGACGTATTTATTTTTTAAGTTTACAATTACAGGTTTTCATTTTCCAAGGCCCTGCCCCAGAAGTTATATAGATTTTCTTAAAGGGACAAAGCCTCTCAGAAAAGAAGTCACTGGCCAGGCGGTGGTGGCACACACCTTTAATCCCAGCACTTGGGAGGCAGAGGCAGGCAGATTCCTGAGTTCGAGGCCAGCCTGGTCTACAGAGTGAGTTCCAGGACAGCCAGGGCTACACAGAGAAACCCTGTCTCGAAAAACCAAAAAATAAAAAAAGAAAGAAAGAAATGAAGTCACTGGAAGTTGTAAGACTCTCAAAGAGAGAAGTGTTTGGTTTAATTGTAGTTGCAGCCCATGGTGAAAAAGAAGACAGACTGAGGTGGGAGAAAAAGCAGAACAGGAGACAGAATAGGAGTTGAGGGAGGGGTTTGAGAAATGTACAATCCAGGGCAGTGTGATACTAGCTGGGGGCAGAGAAACAGGTTTTTTGTTTTGTTTTGATTTTCTGGTTTTAACCTTGGAGACCTGATACCCTAGGCCATGGTTAAACCCAGGATGACCTTGACCTTGTGATCCTCCTGCTCGTACCTCTGGAGTGCTCACTGGCGGATATCACCCCAATTGCAAGTCCATCAGCTTGGGTAGGCAAGCACTCTACCAACTAGACTACCGCCTGCATCCCAAACAGACTCTGTTAGAGGCAGGAAAGGACCAGAAGTTATTAAAGTCTTCAGGGCTCGCTTTGTGTGTCTAGATTGAATTCCTTTTAAATCCCTAAACATATTTTATAATGTCAGTGTCACTTTTCCAACCACACAAGGTCTTCCATGAAAATGTACCCCAGGTTTCCTCCTGTACCCGATGCTAAAAATACTAAGGCAGGGACAGTTTTTCCCTTCTAGGGTTGTATTAAATATTCAGTTTTACACTGAACTCTTTCCTCTGCTTGGCAGATGTGGCCTACTCTGCTCTTGAATGTTCTTGGTTCTTATTGGGGGGATGGGTGAAGGAGCCATTTCATTGGTAGCCACCTGGACTGGACCTTTTACAATATAAACATGAATTTAAAAAAAGAAACTTATTTACATATATGTGTGAGTGCTCTGTCTACATGTATGCCTGCATGACAGAAGAGAGCAACCAATGCCATTATAGATGGTTGTGAGCCATTGTGTGGTTGCTGGGACTTGAACTCAGGATCTCTGACCAGGTGGCCAGTGATCTTAAACTACATTTGATTTGTAGGAAGCAAGGGACCCTTACTGTGAAGATGACCAACAAAGTATGTGGGGATTTTGAGGAGAAACCATAATAGGACCTGTCCTTTCAAGTTGACTACCCACTCTCTGTATGTGAGGAGGTTAAGTCTGTCACAAACCAGGTCACAGGCTATCCTGCTGAAACACTCCCCCCTAGTGGAAAGTCTGGAGTGCAACCAAGCCACCTTTGTTCAAAAGCATGGGCCCCTTTGTACACAGAAAGACCTTATCCACCCTCAGAACGGAATTGTGAATGGGACAGTTCAGAATGAGGGCATGCACTTGGCTTTGGTTTCAGAATTCATTTTTATTTTCATAAGTCTATCATTTTAAATACATTCTCTCCAACTCAAACAGCCTATGTGCTGGTTAGTCCAAGCTACTCCAGGGCTAAAATGGGAGAAATACAAGTTTGAGAGACTAGCTTGGGATACATAGCAAGCTCCATTTTCAAAACCAGAAAGATGTTTTTGCCGAAAACCCAATAATGGGAACAGCCTAGGGTATACTAAAAAAAAAAAGTAGAATTAAACTGGACTTGGCTTATTCTGAAAAATACTTGCCACACAAGCTTGAGATCCTGAGTTCAATCCCTAACACCCATTTAAGAGAGAGAGAGAGAGAGAGAGAGAGAGAGAGAGAGAGAGAGAGAGAGAGAGAGAGGAAAAGAAAAGTAACAGTGTTGGCTCATGCCTAAAATCCCACCACTGTAGGAACAAGATGAAAGAGGACCCCTGGAGCTTGCTAGCCATCCACTCTGTCTCCAATCAGAGCAAGTTTCAAATTAGTTGAGAGACTCTGTCTCAATAAATAAGTAAATAAAATAGAGAGTAATTGAGGAAGACACAAGGTAGATACTGACCTTCGATTTCCAAACACATGTGCACACAGACACATCCATGCACACACAGAATTGCTCACAAAACAAGCCATCTGAGCATCCCGTGCTTCTGTTGTAGAGTCTAAACCAAAATCTATTCCGTAGACACCCACTGTGAGTCCAGAAAATGAGCAGAGAGGTTTTCCTCCGAGCATAAGCACTGGTGTGCACGTCTCAGGCTCCTGCCTCCTGTTACAAATCATCTTCCCCTAATGCTGAAGTCTCTTGCGATAACCGCACTGCGGCCTCCACCAGGTGCTGTAAGAGCATAACCAGTGAGGTGATGTAGGTGGTGATGTGCCCCCTTGGTTGCAGGGGAGCCCTAAGCAGGTGTATAGTATAAGTACCACATCTGAGGCGGCTCCTCTCCCCTGCGAGACCCGCCTTGATGGCGCACAACAGAGCATGTGACACTGGGGAGGAATGATAGGCATGTAAGTGGCCTTCTGGCTTCTTCTACCACAGCCAGTAAAAGTCTCAGATTAGGTGCAGGAATTTCAGCTGCCTCAGGCAGTGATCAGTGTCTATCCTGGGACACACCTTCTGTATTTGCTATGAAGCAGTGACTTTCCTCAGTGGAGTTCAGAGGAAGTAGTGAGCACCCTTAGTAGTAACCCGGACATTAAGTCCTCAGCGAAACAGTTCTCAGCCAGCTTCCATTTCACTGTTAAAGTCCGCCGGGCGGTGGTGGCGCACGCCTTTAATCCCAGCACTTGGGAAGCAGAGGCAGGCAGATTTCTGAGTTCGAAGCCACAGAGTGAGTTCCAGGACAGCCAGGACTATACGGAGAAACCCTGTCTCAAAAAAACAAAAACAAAACAAAGCAAAAAACATTAAGTCCTTGTTCATCCCTAGTAAAGAAAAGGTAACGTTCCAATACTGTTTGATTTTTTTCCCCCATGTGGTCTTGTTCTCTTCCTTTTACTCTTCTGTTCTTCCTCCTCTTCCTCTTCTTCCTCCTCTTCCTCTGTCTTTCTTCCCCCCTTCTCCCCTCCCTTTCTTTCTCCTTCCTTCCTTCCTTCCTTCCTTCCTTCCTTCCTTCCTTCCTT
>JADRCD010138159.1:0-10660 GCA_019843815.1 Montemys delectorum | reverse complement strand
TTTTTTGCCTTTCCAGATGAATTTGAGAATTGCTGTTTCCATGTCTTTGAAGAATTATGTTGGAATTTTGATGAGGATTACATTGAATCTATAGATTGCCTTTGGTAGCATGACAATTTTTACTGTATTAATTGTGTCAATCTGTGAGCATGGGAGATCTCTCCATTTTCTGAGCTCTTCTTCAATTTCTTTCTTGAGAGCATTGAAGTTACTGTTATACAGGTCTTTCACTTATTTGGTTAGAGTTACCCAAAGATATTTTATATTATCTGTGGCTATTGTGAAGAATTGTTTCTCTAATTCCTTTCTCAAACTGTTTATCCTTTGTATAAGGGAAAGCAACTGATTTATTTGAGTTAATTTTGTATTTGGCCACTTTGCTGAAGTTGTTTATCAGCTGGAGAAGTTCTCTTGTAGAATTTTTGGGGTCCCTTATGAATGCTATCATATCATCTGCAAATAGTAATACCTTTATTTCTTCTTTACCAATTTGTATCCCCTTGGTCTCTTTTTGTTGTCTAGTGTTCTAGCTAATACTTCAAGTATTATATTGAATAAATATGGGGAGAGTGGGTATCCTTGTCTTGTCCCTGATTTCAGTGGGATTGATTCATGTATGTCTCCATTTAATTTGGTATTGGCTGTTGGTTTGCAGTAAATTGTTTTTTATTATGTTTAGGTATAGTCCTTAGATTATTGATCTCTCCAATATTTTTAACATGAAGGGGTGTTGTATTTTGTCAAATGCTTTTCCTGCATCTAAGGAGATGATCATGTGATTTTTTTTTCTTGAGTTTGTTTATATAGTGAATTATATTAATGGATTTTCAGATATTAAACTAACCTTGCATCCCTGGTATGAAGCCTACTTGATTGTGATGATGGTTTTAATGAGTCATTGGATTTGGTTTGCAAGAATTTTATTGAGTATTTTTTGCATCAATATTCATATGTGAGATTGCTCTAAAATTCTCTTTTTTGGCTTGGTTGGTTGGGTCCTTGTGTGATTTAGGTATCAGAGTAATTGTGGCTTCATAGAACAAGTTAGGTAGTGTTTTTTCTGTTTCTATCTTATGGAATAGTTTGAGAAAAATTGGTCACCTCAGGTCTTCTTTGAAGGTCTGATAAAATTCTGCAGTAAATCTGGCCCTGGGCTTTTTTTTTTTTTTTTTTTTTTTTTTTTTTGGTTGGGTGGTTTCTAGTGACTTCTTCGATTTCCTTGTGTGATATGGGCCTGTTTAGATAGTTTATCTGCTTTTGATTTAAATTAGGTATGTGGCATCTGTCTAGAAAACTATCCATTTCATCTAGATTTTCCAGTTTTGTTGAGTATAGACTTTTATAGTAGGATCTGGTGATTTTTTGAATTTCCTCAGGTTCTGTTATGTCTCCCTTTTCATATCTGATTTTGTTAATTTGGATACTGCCTCTGGACCCTTCAGTTAGTTGGGCAAGGAGTTTATCTATCTTGTTGATTCTCTCAAAGAAACATCTTTTGCTTTTTCTGATTCTTTGTATTATTTCTGTTTCTATTTGGTTGATTTCAGCCCTGAGTTTGACTATTTCCTGCCTTCTATTCCTCTTTGGTGAGTTTGCTTCTTTTTTGTTCTAGAGCTCTCAGGTGTGCTGTTAAGTTGTTAGTGTAAGATCTCTCCAGTTTCTTTACCAGGGCACTTTAGTTCTATGAACTTTCCTCTTAGCACTGCTTTCATTGAGTCCCATAAATTTGGGTATTATATGTCAACATTTTCATTAAATTCCAAGAAGTCTTTAATTTCTTTATTTCTTCACTGACCAAGTTGTCATTGAGTAGAGAACTGTCCAGTTTCAACGTATATGTGAACTTTCTGTAGTTTTGCTGTTATTAAAGACTAGCCTTAGGCCATGGTGATCTGAAGGATGCATGGTATTATTTCAATCTTTTTGTATCTGTTGAGGGTTGTTTTGTGACCAATTATATGTTCACTTTTGGAAAAGGTACCATGAGGTGTTGAGAAGGTGTATTCTTTTGTTTTAGGGTAAAATGTTCTGTAGCTATCTGTTAAATCCATTTGGTTAAAACCTATCTTAGTTTCACTGTGCCTCTGTTCAGTTTCTGTTTCAATGATCTGTCCATTGGTGAGAGTGGTATGTTGAAATCTCCCACTACTATTGTGTGGGGTTCAATGTGTGTTTTGAGTTTTAGTAAAGTTTCTTTTTTTTTTAGATATTTTCTTTATTTACATGTAAATTTCTCCTTTCCCAGGTTCCCCTCCAAAAAACAAACAAACAAACAAACAAAAACAACAAGAACAAACCCCTTTTGCCTCCCCCCTCCCCATGCATGCCACCCCACCCTCTCCCACTTATTGGCCCTGGCATTCCCCTACACTGGGGCACAAAACCTTCACAAGGCCGAGGTCCTTTCCTCCTGCAGGTGCTCTTACATTTGGGGCATAGATATTCAGAATTGAGACTTTCTCTTGGTGGAATTTCTCCTTGATGAATATGAAGTGTCCTTCATCACATTTGATAACTTTTTGTTGAAAGTTTAATTTATTGGATATTAGGATGGCAATTCCTGCTTGCTTCCGGGATGATTTGCTTGGAAGACCTTTTTCCATCCTTTTACTCTGAGATAGTGCCTGTCTTTGTTATTGAGGTGTGTTTTATTTGTATGCAGTAAAATGCTGGATCTTGTTTGAGTATCCAGTCTGTTAGCTTATGTCTTTTTATAGGTGAGTTGAGTCTATTAACGTTGCAATATATAAAGAAAAATGACCGTTGGTTCCTGATTTTTTTTTTTTTTTTTTTTTTTTTTTTTTTTTTGGAGGTGGCTTGATGTGCTTGTGGCTTTCTGCTTTTGACTTTGTTGTGAGATGCCTAATATCTTGTGTTTTCTTTCATGCAGGTATCTTCCTTGTGTTGGAGTTTTCCTTCCAGGATCCTCTGTAGGGCTGGGTTCATAGATAGATACTGTTTTAATTTGGTTTTGTCGTGGAATATTTTGGTTTCTCCATCTATGTTGATTAAGAGTTTTGTTGGGTATAGTAGCCTGCCCTGGCATTTGTGTTCTCTTAGAGATGGCATGATCTCTGACTAGGCTTTTCTGGCTTTCATAGTCTCTGTTGAGAAGTCTGGTGTAATCCTGATAGGTCTACCTTTGTATGTTACTTGGCCTTTTTCCCTTGTAGCTTTTAATATTCTTTCTTTGATCTGTGCATTTAGTGTTTTGACAATTATGTGATAAGAAGATTTTCTTTTCTGATCCCATTTATTTGGTGTTTTATAGGCTCCTTTTACATTTATGACCATCTCTTTCTTTAGTTTGGGGAAAATTTTCTTCTATGATTTTGTTGAAGACATTTTCAGGTCCTTTGAACTGGGAATCTTTATTCTCTATTCTGATTATTCTTAGATTTGGTCTTTTCATTGTGTCTTGAATTTCCTGGATTCTTTGGGTTAGGAGTTTTTTATGTTTTGAATTTTCTTTGACAGTTGTGTCAATCTCTTCTACTGTATCTTCTACATCTGAGATACTCTTCTATCTCTTGCATTCTGCTGCATTCTGTTAGTAATACTTAAATATCTGTAATTCCTGACCTCTTTTCTAGGTTTTCCATTTCCACGTTTGCCTCCATTTGTGTTTTCTTTATTGTTTCTACTTCAACTTTTAGGTTTTGGATTGCTTTATTCAATTCCTTCACCTATTTACCTGTGTTTTCCTGTATTTCTTTCACTGAATTATTGATATCCTTCTTAAAGGACTCTATTATCTTCATGAGGTAGGATTTAAGACAGATTCCTGATTTTCAGGTGTGTTGGTGTATTCAGGGCTTGCTGTGGTGAGAGAATTGGGTTCTGATGATTTTCCATGTATTTTGGCTTCTGTTGCTTATGATCTTGTGCTTGCCTTTCACCATCTGGATATCTCTGGTGTTTGTTGGTCTGGGTGACTGTATGGAGCAGACCTCATTTGTCTTTGGGTTGCTTCAGGTCTCCCAGTAGCTCTGGAGCCCTGGCTGTATCCATCCACCTGTGGGGCCTTCTAACTGGGTACTCTTCACAGGGGCAGAGAAGCAGGTGATCTGCTGCCCTGGCTGCAGTAGATCTCCTGGGAGGCCTTCAGACAACTGAGTACAGCGGGTCCTCTAGGATGGATCAGGATATGGAGACTTCCCTGGAGCAGATCAATTAGAGGTTTAGCCCAGCAGCAAGGACTGGGCAGAAGGGTATAAATGTCTTTAAAATGTTGTTTCTCCCTCTTTTAGGATTAGTCAGATGAACAAAAGACAAAATAACCGATTGGCCCACAGCTTTGACATAAACATGTCTTGATCAGATCTTGAACATTTTTAGGCTCAACAGCAGTGGTGGTGGTGGAGTCTATCCACTGATGAAGAAAAGTCTGACAAGGCCTCTGTCTTAAACTAACAAGCTTTATGGTAGATCATCAGGGTGAACAAACCAGCCATCTTGGAAGCCCACTATTTTTGTTAACTATATGGCTATTCTTCCAACTTGTCTGCCTAACAGTAAATATATTTAACTCTGGGTCAACAGTGATTTTTAGACTTCAACTGCTTCTCTAGCACAGTTAAATTTAGAAAGATTAGCAGGGCAGGAAATCTACCTGAGTCCTGCCTATGCTTCTATAAGCAGCTATGGAAGTTCTGTGGCTGCAATTCTTGGTAAGATTTTCAGCCACCTAGATGCTTAGGGACTGAGGATTCTCTTCTCCTTGAAGGCTGTTTACATATTCATAATTTTTAAATTATCAAATGGACTTTGTCTCTTCAAAGATGTATCCTCTGAACTTAGATGTTCCTGTTCTAGTTACCAGTACAATGAACTCATCAGCTAGTTGCAGTCACCAAGAGTCCCAGAGTTTATCCATTCTCTTTTTGTCACAGAGGATGCAACTCAGGACCTTGATTTGGAACTAGGTTTTTAAGAAAGAAGAGTTAGTTCCCACTATTTCGTGTGTGTGTGTGTGTGTGTGTGTGTGTATGTGTGTGTATATAGTCAGTTTTGAAGAGCTCTGGCTTTTCACCTAAGCAATAGTAGGAAAGCTCAATCTACACACATACATACACAAACACTAACACACACACACACACATGCACACACATGCACATAGGCATAATGCACATGTACTTGTAAGCACCTGCATGCATTCACATGTACCTGCAGATGCACACACATTCACACAAGCTCACACCCACAGACACACTCATTTAATGATGCATTAAGGCATATGCCCTCACACATAGTAGAAGGCACTTGCACACACTTACACACCCACAAGCAGGCATGGATGCACACCTTATACAGAATGGGGAAAGAAAGAAACTATAAATACATTGGAAAGATAAATAAAGGAAGAATGAACACTTTATTTTGACGAAGGAGACATGTTAACTAACATAAAAGTTCCCGCTACTCTGGAATACAAGGTGATGTCCCAACATATACACATTACTTGGACTCCTCAGATCACTGACTTACTAAAGACCCAGATCTTCTCTGTGAAGGAGGGGGACTGGTCAGTGGATAACTTTCCATCAGAGACCACTGGAAACAGCAGAAAAAGTAAACATTTGAATATAGAGTAAGAGATGGGATACCAGGAAGTGAGAGAGATGGAAAACTAGAGAAAAAGTTGGCTGCCACATAACACAGGATGGGGAGAGAGAAAATGTGGTGTTTGAGTTTCATTCCATTGCTGTGACAAACACCATGACTAAATGCTACTAAGAAAAGAGAAAGTTTTCTTGCAGGTGAGGTTACAGTCCATCACTGAGAGAGTCAGGACAAGCAATCAAGCAGAGATTAAAAGAAGAAGCAATGGAGGATGAATCCCCTATGAAAGAGTGTTAGGTGGCCAACTTCCATCTTGTAAGCTGGTGTATGTGCCTCAACTAGCTGTTTACAGAGAGCTGTAAACCTCTGTAGAGGCTTAGATCCTAAAATTATCATGGTGGTGGAAACTGATGCTGGGAAAGGCAATTCCTATGCAGAAACACTGACATTGTGGGGCTAGTGGCTGTCACAAATCTGCATGTACTCTCATTCCACACAGAAAACACACACACACACACACACACACACACACACACACACACACACGGCAACATAACTAGGGTTTATGGTCCACTGGGGTAATTAGGGTTGAGAATAGTATTAGAGTTACTAATGTAGTTGAACAGTAGGGATTCAGATTGCAAAACTGATGTGCTACCTATATCCAGACACCTCTGGGAGCAGTTGAATAGGAAGCACCTATGTACCTGTGTCGACTGTATACCTGGGAAGTGGAGGAGACAACAGAGGCTTTTAGGAAAGCCCTTTTGAAGAAGGAACAGTAATGTCACCCTCTTCACAATGACAGAATGTAGAACCTTGGTAACCACACAGCCAACTGCCTAGAGCCAGTCCACCAGGCTCCCTTGTCTGAGACCCTAGGGAAAGCAGGATGTTCTCTTGCTGTCTTCAGACTGCTTGAGGCTCAGGTCACAAGAAAAACAACAAGGAAGGCCCTGGTGGTGTCTGGAGGTGCAGGGCTCACTCTTGTCTTCCACACCTCTGGCCATTTGACAGAAAAAAAACAAACCACAAGACCAAGTAAATACTCTGAAATCTCAATGTTTTGATCTTTGTGTTTGGCAGTATAATAATTAAGGAAAACATGGAATGATAAGACTCAACCAGAATGTTGCAGACCTGTGCCTGTTTGAATCATCCACCTTGATCTCTCATCAGGGGGAGAATGAATCTGCCCTAGAAGACCAGAGGGAGAGCTGTACAGAGTCACATATCAGTACAGACACATTGAAAAGACTGGTGAACCACTTGGTGACTTCTCTGCAGAGTGGGGACCCATTCTTTATGCCTGCCTTTCTCTGCACATACAGAAGGTTTGCCACTACCATGTAGGTGATGAATCTGCTGTTCAAGAGGTGACTGACTACCTCCAAGACCAGAGGTATCAGATCTTGTTTGTTCTGAGACTCTGTCTCTGTCTGTCTCTCTGTCTCTCCGTCTCTCCATCTCTCCGTCTCTCCATCTCTCCATCTCTCTGTCTCTCTGTCTCTGTCTCTGTCTGTCTCTGTCTGTCTGTCTGTCTCTCTCTCTCTCTCTCTCTCTCTCTCTCTCTCTCTCTATCTCTGTGTGTGTGTGTGTGTGTGTGTGTGTGTATGTATGTATGTGGTCTGTGTGTAGGTCTGTGTGTGTACATGCACATGTGTGAAGATTTATTGTCTAGAGAATTGTCAGGATCCAGCAGCATGAAGTATAAAACTGTTTCTCACAGGTTTGGTCCAAGGGAGTGGGCTGTCCAGAGCTGAGACCCTAAAATGGATATAGCTATTCCCTCTACCATGAAAGAATGTTTAATTCTTCACCCAATATTTCTGAGGCCTTGGTCAAAGCACTTCTATGTGTACACATCCTCATAACCAGAGTTTGAAGAGTATTAACCAGCAGGTAAAACAATCATTCTGGAACCAGAACCAACTTGTATACCAGAGCTGGAGAGTACAAAAACCACCAGAAGTTTCTGTGACCCATGTTTAGCTACGGCCAGATATGTGAGCAGCTATCCAGCAAATGTTTTACAAATTGGAGTACCCAATAGAGATGTGTCCAAGTGGAGACCCATGAAGGATAACCCAAGGGACACTATGACAACTGAGATGTCTGGATAAAGATGTTTGTGTTCACATTTACACAAATGTATTGAAAGTGCCTACTGTGTGCAGGTGAACTAATAATTCTGAGAGCAGATAAAACTTGCAGAATTTGGACTTATTTCTTTCCAGGAATTACACTGACCCCTATATGTTTTAAGGTGGGGGGCATGGGACTTTACAGGTGACATTCTGTCTGGTCTTCTCTAGCTATGAATACTTCTGCCCTAATTCTGAAGAGGATGAACAAGTAAAGAACAGCCTTTGTAGCTTCCTGGATACATGGATGGACAAGAAACCTGAGGACTTCTGTTCAACCTCAGACCTGCTCCCTCTAAAATACCTGAAGACCAACTTGAATATGAACATAATAGATTCAGATCTTAATGTCCATGTCAATAGGTTCCTCATCCAGTTGCAGAAAGAACAGGACAATGTTTCACAGACTAAAGATGAAGAAGACTCAGATCTGGGAAGCAACACATTCTCATAACCAGAGTTTGAAGGGTATTAACCAGCAGGTAAAAGAGCCATTCTTGAACCAGAACCAACTTGTGTACTAGAGCTGGAGAGCACAAAAACTAACAGAAGGTTTTATGACCCATGTTTAGCTGCGGCCAGATATATCAGCAGCTGTCAGCAAGCACATCTGAGAGTAGCTGTGGAACCTGTGTCTCAGCATGTCTGTAGATACAGTGTATCTTTAATGCATCACATCTTTGTTACAGTGGGTCTACCTACTTAGACAATGACCCTTATCCCTTATTTGAGTCTATCATACAACTGTGTGGGAGACAGCACTAGTTCTCTTGTCCCACAGAGTCACCCCTGATTTCAGTCCACAGCAATCTCAGCCCCACAGCCAGCCTTCCCCTCCTCTGAGAAATAGCCTTTTTACTCTTCCTGATCTTTTCAATGTTGTATTTAGTTTAAGTATCCATTTTAATACATTTTTAGTCTTTGTTTTTCATTGTCTAAAATAAAACTAATCTAATAATGAGAGTAGATACCTGCAAATTATGAATGTGCTATTTGATAAGAAGTTATTTTAAGATAATTTGAATAGCTCTCATGAGCAAAAATAATTATAAACATAAATGTAAGTACTTAAAATGATTAAATTTTATGCTTTAATTATAATAGGTAAAAGACCTAAACAGTCATTTCTCCAAAAAAGATATATACATGACCAAAAAAGCACATGAAATAATGTCCTACATCATTATTTGTCAGTAAACTATAAACTAAAACTTAGAAGTAGTACCACTTCAATTTAACAATTCAATTTACATTGAGTTGTCTATACTTTTACAAACGGAAATTCCAAGTGTTGGCAAGGATGTGGTATCAGAATTATGGCTTCCCTACCTTTTAAGTAATTTGCTAATTCTTCAAAAAGTTAAATAGAATGATGATGACTTTGCTCTTGTAATGAAATATAAATCCCCAAAAGAATTAAAATAAAAATCCAAACAGCCTAAAAGTTCTACAGTTGATGTATAGATTAATTGTAGTATGTGCTAATGCATGCTATAGCACAGGCAAGTTTTAAAATCGGTTTGCTAAGCCACGAAGCCAAGTAAAAGTCTAGAATTAGGCAACCATTTTCTTAATGAATATATCTAGGCAGACAGAGAGCTGATAAATGGCTTCCAGTGACTTAAGAAGCTGCTTAATGGGTAAAATGTGCTCTTCAAATGCTAAAAATATTTTCTACTAGTATACAATGTATTTTGATCATGTCCACCCCTCATTACCTATTTACTCATCCCATGACTTGCCAACCAGTCTCCCTCCTAACATTTATTTATTTATTTATTTATTTATTTATCTATCTATCTATCTATCTATTTATTATGATTTTTATTTTATTTATAAACTTGGTCCAATTAGTATGGATCATATATTAATAGATATGTGGCTAGTGACTAGTGAATAAGCCAGTCTTCCACTGATCATGTCCTCAAATCAAAGTAATTCCTATGCCTCAGAAGGCAGCAACTGCAATTAGCACTTCAGCTAGGGGTGGAGACCTCAGAATCCCTTCCTTCAGGGCTAGGAATAGGCACAAAGAACAAAGATGAACAGGAATCCCATAAGAAACTAACCTGGAAGCCATTGTATATACATAAAGAATGTGTAGAGTAAAAAGAGACAAGGAGACTCCAAAGATGTCAGTGGGTTCATTTTCTGTTGGTCATCTGCTGCTGAGCATGTGGACTGTACTTAAGAGTAGTTTGTTTCCCCAGAGACTCTCTTAGGGAAAACTAAACTTTCTATTGCAAGTGGTTATCAATTGGATATACTCCTGAGTTAAGGATGGGTACATGAGTCCACTTCTCCTTTCAGCTTAGGACCCCATCTAGTGCAGACTTATGAAGGCCCTGTGTATGCTGCCCAAGTCTCTGTGAGTTCATATGTGTGTTGATCCTCTTTACTTAGAGGTCTTATTTTCTTGGTGTACTCCATCCCCTCTGGCTCTTATGCTCCTTCTGTCTCCTCTTCCATATGATTCCTTGAGCCACGAGGGGAAGAATTTGACAAAGATGTCCAATTTAGGAGTGAGTGTTCCAAGGTCTCTTGCTCTGCACAATGTCTGGCTGTGGGGCTCCTTTGTTAAAATGAAGTATAGTTGTGTTCCTTCTTCCTTTACTCTTCCTTATAATGTTTTCTTGCTTTATTTTTATTTCATTTCCATAAGGTATACACATGTTCCTGCATGTGCTCATACATGTGTGTGCAAGTGACTGCCAGTTACATTACATGCATTTGTGCATATGTGCCTGCATGCATGTGCATCCACATTTGTGAGAATGCATGGGAGTGCTTACAAGTGCATGCACATGTATGCATGTTTACATAAGTGTGTGGAAGCCTCTCTCTGTCTCTGTCTCTGTCTGTCTCTGTCTCTGTCTCTGTCTCTGTCTCTGTCTCTCTCTCTCTCTCTCTCTGTGTGTGTGTGTGTGTGTGTGTGTGTGTGTGTGTGTGTGTGT
>JADRCD010138154.1:0-20094 GCA_019843815.1 Montemys delectorum | reverse complement strand
AACAAACAAAAACAGCCTATGACCATATCCAACACACCTCATGATAAAAGTCTTGAAGAGATTAAACATAGAAATGAAATACGTAAACATAATAAAAGTAATTTACAGTAAGCTAATTGCTAACATCAAATTAGAGAAATATTTAAAGCAATTTTACTACAAGCATAAATAAGACAATGTTGTCTTCTCCCTCCATATATATTCAATATAGTTCTGGACCATTTAGTGCGATAACACAACTGAGGAATATCAAGGGGACAGAAATTAGAAAGGAGGAAGTTGAAGCATTGCTATTTGCAGATGCTGTGATAGTATACATGAGCTATGTAAAAAAAATCTATCAGAGAACTCTTATAGCTGATTAAGACCTTCAGCAAAGTAACTGAATAGAATAGAAAATTTACTCAAAAAGCAAAAACAAAACAAAAAGACAGTCAGCACCCTCGTACACATAAATGACAAATGGACCAAGAAAGAATCAGAAAATAAAATGCTTTCACAATATCCATAAACAATGTGATAACACTTGAGTAACACCAATCAGTGAAGTGAATGACTTGTATGCTAAAAATTTCTAGTCTCTAAAGACAGAAATGGAAGAAGTACTAAGAAGATTGAAAGCTTTCCCATACACATAGATATGAAGGATTAATAGTAAAACTAGACATCCTACCAAAAATAAACCTACAGATTCCATGCAATTCCAATTAATATTTTCTCATATTTTTTACAGGCAATACAAGGACAATATTCAGTTTCATGAGGGGAAAAACAATCCCAGATAGCCAAAAGAATCCTGAACAATAAAATAACTTCTAGGGCATATCATTAGATACAACATGTTATTGGCATAAAACCAGATGTTGATTAATGAAGTTGAAACAAAGACTGATACATAAATCCATTGATAAAGAAGACACAAATACACAATCAAAAAAAAAAGAAAGCACCTTCAAATATCTACCAGGATATTTGCATGTAGAAGAATGCAAATAGATCCATACTTATCATCCTATTCAAAATGTAACCCAAGTAGATCAAAGACGTTCAGACATGTGGTTCAAAAAAGTGGAGGGGCCTGGGCTGCGGCCCAGGCCTGGCCTGCTGTGGCTCTCTCTCTCCCTGGTGTCAGGGGTCCTGGTGCTGAGGCCCGAGTCTCTCTCCTCCCGGGGCTGGCCTGTTTGCTGCACGGTGCCTTAATTAAAAGGGAGGCAATGTATGAATGAGTTATTTTATTGTAGGAAGAGGAAATATACTAGTTGAGTGGAGAGAAGGAAAGGAGAGGAAGGAGAGAGAGAGAAAAGAGAAGGGAGAGAAAAGAGAAGAGGGAGAAAGAGCAAAGAGGAGAGAGACAGAGCGCAAGAGGGTAAGAGTAAGAGCGAGAAGGGTAAGAGTAAGAGAGTGAGGAGAGAACAAGAGAGTGAGGAGGGGGCAAACCACCCCTTTTATTGTATGGGGCATGGCATACCTGGCTTGTGGTCAGATGACTGTGTGTAAGGTCCAGCTAGAATGCTGGAAGTTTGAGACAGTGTCTGCCTGATAGAGCACACATCTCCTGCAGGGGCAGCTTCGAGGGGTCTGGGCTAAAATCTGAGCCATGGTCTCAGGAGCAATTCACCGAACACCTTCTGTCCCTCTTGAGCAGATGCTCAGTGGGTCTCCGGGGTTCAAGGTGGCTCTACTGGACTCTGGCTCTCAGAACTGCTCACTGCCCAACACAGACACATTGTATCTGACAGAACAGAGTGTAGAGAATAGCCTTGAATACATTGGCACAGAAAACAATTTCCTAAACACAACAACGATAGTGTTGGTTGCCCTGATGCTGTTTGGATTCTGATTGTTAATTCTCCTTCCTCAAGAGGAGTTGCCCCCTGCCCCATGAGCAGTCCATCAAATACTCAAGTGATCTCAAGTGAACCTTGTCTTCATTTTAACTGGTCAATAAAGGATACAGCCTGTGATTGTGCAGGGGGGGGGGTTATAACTGGAGATTTGAGAGTGGAGGCAGGTAGAGAGGATGAGAGAGGATGGGAAGAGGACTGAAGAAGAGGAGGAGGAAGTCATGATGAAGCCTGGCCAGGAGAAACTGCAAGTAGCATGGGGTCATATAGCTGGGGAATGAGTTACTATAACATTAGAGCTGCCCAATTTAGGCATATAGCTTGAAATTATAATAACTGTATTGTGTGTTTATTATATGGGCTTATTGGTTGGAAAATCCAGTAAGAAATTGACACATCATACCTGTTTACAACCTACCTAACCTAAGGTAAAAGTCCACCTTTCCCCTCAATGTAAACAGCTAGGGCTGTGCTCTAAAGCTGCAGCTGAGTGGAAATTAAACACTAAGTGAGTCTAAGGGGTCTACAAAAAGTTATCAGTGAAGCTCCCTCCCCAAACCTCAAGTAGACCAGAGCACCCAGAGGCAGCAACCCAGCCCTGACTTAGAACTTAGGCAGTGCCAGTACCACAACACAGTTGGGGTTCCCTGAGCCTAAAGAAGGACCAAAGGACCTTGGGCATGGCTGCTTGTGAAGCAGCCTTCACAGCTGAGGATCAACAGCTGAAAACCAGCAGTTAACTTTGCAAAGCCTTCTCAAAGGCAGGCTTTTCAGGTCTTCAATACCTGGAAGAGCCTTCCTGTGCTCACTTTCCTTTATCCCACACTCTAAACAGAACACAGGCCAGCCAGACCCACTCTACAGACTGCTTCCACTAAAGGCAGCACACTTGCTACTGGCCACAACCCAAACAAAGACAGAGACTGCTCAGAAGCACAGAAGCTGGGGTCTCTACAGTTAGCCCTTCCTTTTGAATAAAAGAATTGTAGAGGACTGCAGTGTCCTGAATCGCACACCAGAGGGAGACAAAGGTCAAAGGTACAAGAGGCTCCGGATACCATACACACACACACACACACACACACACACACACACACACACACACACAAATACCTAACACAATACATTGCTTTTATCCCTTTTGGGTTTTATGGGATGATATTTTGAGTGGTCTGACCAGGATGGATTTAAAGGACCTTGATACCTTGCCAATTATCATTATTACAATGCTACTTGTAATCATGGTTTACTACGTCTTCTCAAAAGTTAGGGACCTAGATAAAAATTATGATTCATAGAAAAGGAATTAGAGGATTTTATTCTTAATGATAAGTGACACAGAGGAAAATAGAGACTGGAGACAGGAACTGGAAAGATACTAGAACAAAAGATGCAGAATTTCATAGATGAAACTGATCAACAAGGAGATAAACTTAAGACTTGGCAACACAGGTTAGGAAACACTGGAGTTAAACATATAGGCTTTTACAGGTCACGATTAGCAACAAAGAGAGGAAAATGAAGTTTGGAGACAAAATCTGGAAAGATGTTAGAAGCAAAAATTCAGAATTTCATAGATCAGACTAAACAGCTAAAACATAGCGATAAAATTTGGAAACAGAGTCTAGAGGATAATTTACTAAAGTTACCAAATCAAAACAAAGATAGATACTACAATATCAAAATTATAACATAAAGAAAAATTAAAATTATGGAGGAAGCACAGCCCAGAACACTAGGTACAGAAATTTATAAAGTAGAATGAACAGAAGAAAGTTAAGACTTGGCAACATGGCCTAGAGGAAATAGGAATTTATGTGTCAAGATAAACAACAAATAGAGAAAAACAATGGTTGGAGATAGGAGCTGGAGAAGGCAGTAGAACATAGGATGTGACATCTCACAGATTAGACTGAGCAACAGAGAAAAAATAATGTGGATTGGAAACAAAGCTTGGAGGAGGATATTTTAAAATTAATCAAAATAAAATAGAAAGCAGGATATCAGAATTACAATATAAATAAAAAATTAAAATGTGGAAGTAGAACCTTCCACATTTTAATGAGAATATGGAACAGGATGAGTAACAAAAGGAGAGATATGAAGCATGGGCACAGAACTTTTTTTTTTCAAGACAAGGTTTCTCTTCATAGCCCTGGCTGTCCTGGAACTCACTATGTAGACCAGGCTGGCCTCTAACTCAGAAATCCGCCCGCCTCTGCCTCCCAAGTGCTGGGATTAAAGGTATGTGCCACCACTACCCAATATGGGCACAGAACTTAAGGGAGGAACTTAAAATATCAATTAGGGAAAAAATCTCAGATAGAGACAGAAGATAAAATTGGAGAAAACCAACAAAAGGTTGTTAGAAATCAAACTATAGTTTATCTAGTTAGCATACAACAAAGAACAACATTTGATGATCACTCACAGAATTGTCAGGAATTTGAATGGCAATCTGTGGATGTGTTAGAAGTGAGAAAATTTAAGGAAAGTGTCACTAATTCTGGAATGCACTTGCCATTTGTAAAACAAATCCTGACGTCTTAGGCTATTATAATTAAAATAATCCCTCAAGACTGGAAGAATATTGCCAAAAGCAATATTAGAACCTGGGTCACATTTACAGTGGTTCTTATGATAGGGAGTAGAGGCCAAGGGGATAGTATGACAAAATAAACTCAGAAGTATCACTATTTCTAAAAATCAGCTACTTGATGATTTGCTGAGGTAGAGGTACAGGCTGAATATGTTGAAGAAACATTGACATTACATAACTTGGCAGCCTTAAATGCCTCCTAGTACAAGTCTCGAAAACAGGGGAAAGACTTGAACCATTTTCTCAAGTCAGGTAAGGTTCAAAGGAAACATTCCCTCACTTTTTGCAAAGGTAGATTTCTGCTATAGAAAGGAGTGTGTTGGATTAGGAAGAAAGATGCTTATCCAGTTTCTAGCTTTTGAAAATGGAAATGGTGAATGCAAAGAAGTAATTAGACCATTGAAGGCAAGGTCAGCATTAATAGATAAGTGGATTAGATATACATTAGGTGCTAGAACTTGTTCACCTGATATGACATTAATAGGAGAAGCTGCCACTAGAGGCCTTGAAGGAACCCAAGTTTTAAATGTTTTAATTGTGGTGAGCAACTTTTTTTTAAAAATAAACTTCAGAAAAATCCAAATTAATCCCAAAAGGGAGCCTTCGTCTCCTGGAACATGTAAAAGATGTGGCAAAAGCTGATATTGTCCTAGGTAATATAAATCAGCATCAGATAGTTTTTTACCAAAAACTCCCAGGGGCACCTCTTGCAGGTCCCTATGCCGAATAGTGAAAGTGTTCTTCCTCAGGACAATTAAATAAGACTGCTCTGAAAACTGCCGCTCTTTGATCATTTAACAAGTTCGAGGCAAATTCTGTAGACAATTCAAAAACACCTAAAGGAAAGCTAAAAGCAAATACTTCGGCAAACTTTTATAGAGGATCAAAGTCCCAAGGTAAAGATATTAACAAACAATATTGAAATTGAAGTAATGGTCAACACTGGAACAGATGTTACCATTATCTCTCCAAAATCTTGGTCTGTAGGTTGGCCACTTCAAGGCATAGACATTCAATTTCAAGGAGTTGGGACTTTATCACAGATAAAGCAAAGTACCAAGTGGCTTAAATGTACAGGGCCTAAAGGTCAGATGGAAAAATTAAGGCCATAAGTGGCTGTTATAGCCATAAACGTATGGAAAAGAGATCTGTTATAACAGTGGAAAACAGCATCAGAAGCTGGTCACAAAATGGGTCAGGCTCCTACTAAAAAATTAAATTTGATAAGAAATGTTATCAAAAACAATTACAGACTGTCCAGGCTATCCATAGAGATGATACAGCAGGAGCCGACAATTCAGCTTTACATCAACAAGCCACTGCTAGTAAAACACCAACAGCATCAACACTAAGGTGGGTAACTGACAAACCCATTTAAATTGGTAGTCTACGACAAAAGAAAAACTACAGGCACTAGAACAGCTAGTCCAGGAGCAACTGGGAGCTTTGTATATAGAAGAGTCTACCAGCCCTTGGAATTCTCTGGTATTTTACATTAAAAAGAAGTCTGGAAAATGAGGGATGTTGACAGACCTCAGAGCAATTAATAAGATTCTTCATCAATAGGTTCTCTCCAGCATGGAATCCCATTGTCTTCCTTGTTGCCCAAGGAATGGCTTATCATAGTGATCATAGTGATTGATCTAAAGATTGTTTTTCACAATTCCTCTAGATAATCATGATAAGTAAATGTTTGCTTTCTCAGGTCCTACCTTTAACAAAAGTTGTCCAATAAAAAGATATCATTGGAAAGTTCTGACATTAGGAATGTTAATAGCCCCACCTTGTGTCAATATTTTGTACAACAGCCATAGGAGATGATTCATAAACAATTTCCTCAATCTACTATATATCATTATATGGATGATATCTGTGTTAGTTTGGATTTTCCTGCTGTGAACAGACACCATGACCAAGGCAACTCTTATATAAAATTGGGACTGGCTTACAGGTTCAGAGGTTTAGTCCACTGTCATCACCTTTTCTATTTTCCATTCTGACAGGTGGTTTAGTTTAGCAGTTTTTTTTCACAATTCAATGTCTTTCAGCAGACGTAGATTTTGTTCATTAGCATTTTTAAAAATTAAGGTTAATAAAGCCCTGTCTAAGCTACCTCTGGGGTGGGGGGGAAGGCCTTTGTTGTCCCATTTTCTCTGTTAAGCATCTCTTCTAAAGTACGATTAGATCTCTCTACACTTGTTTGTCCTGTAGGATTATTTGATTTGCCTGTAACATATTTTATATTATAATATGTAAAAAATTGATTGTTTTTATTAGAGACATATGCCAGAGCATTGTCCACTTTACTTTGTATGGGTATTCCCATAATGGCTATAATTTCTAAGAAAAGAGTTATTGCAGAATCAACCTTTTTGGAAGCTAAGGCCCATTGAAATCCTGAATGCATGTCTATCATATGATGCACATATCTTAGTTTGCCAAACACTATGAAATTGAAAACATCCATCAGCCAAGTTTGATTATTTTTTTTTGGTACTTTTAGGGATACTTCCAGTAGGTAATGCTATTTTATTATATATGAGCAACAATTTCCTTGGTTTCTTGCCAAGGGATAGAGGAATTTTTTTTTTTTACTTTTGCTGTTAACATGTTTTTTTTTTTTAATTTTGTTTTTGTTTTTTTTGTGGAATTCTGGAGATTCTAGTACACTTCCTATCAATACCTGATCAATTTCATTATTACCTTGTGTCAGAGGGCTTAGAAGACCTGTATGGGATCTTACATGTGTTATAGACAGTGAATGACTCATTTTCCTGATAATTTGTGGTAGCCAAATAAACAGTGAAGTCTTCATAATCATCCTGAGTAAGTTCAGCAGTTGCTATGTATAAAACAACCCTTTCTGCATATTGAGCATTAATTTCTATATTAAGAGACTCTTGAAAGTCTGATAACACCATAAGTATTGCATATAATTTGATTTCTGAACCAATTTATGGAGACTCTCAACTACCTTACTTATATCATCTAATTTATATCCTGCCTTTCCTGATTTATTGGCATCAGTGTAAATATGCCAGACATGATTGACATAGGCAGCATTTAGGGGAGGATATGAAAAACTAGTGCAGTTGAAATTTTCTTACACCTATGAAAGAGAACATAGCAAGGACTTTTAAGTCACAGAGCCTGAAATATTATGTAATCAGGCAAATCCACCAAAAGACTGTCTGGTACACCAATCAAGAAACAAAGCCTTTGACCCACAATCTGTCCTTTCTATAAGACGGTCTAGGACAATGGGAAATCAGTGCCTGGGAGTGGCCATTCAATGAGTGGTGTAACGAGGCTTAAGCCACAAGAGGAAGCCCGTGCCCAATATTGCCTGGATTGCTATAAATAAAAATCTGGATGGCCCAGAGACCTAGGGTAGAATCCAAGCTGACTGTCCAAATAAAATAAAGTAAAATAAAATAAAATAAAATGGCATTTCAATGACTCTTTTAAAAATTATTTTATTTTTTTATAATCCAGTCATTGTTCCCCTCCCATTATCTGCCCCCTCCTGTTCTCCCCTCCTGCAATTTCTCATCTCATTCCTCCCCACCCCCTCCTCCCCACTGTCTCTGGAAGGATGAGAGGATGCCCCCCCTCCCCTCACTTCCCCACACCAGAACTCTCTGTTCCCTGGGACCTCGAATTGATTGAGGATTAGACACATCTTTTCACACTGAGACCAGACTAGGCAGCCCTCTTCTATCTATGTGCTAGGGGCCACAGATTTTTAATGATAATCTGCTATACTCATATATAGATAGTACCTAACCCAATCATCATCATGGAGGCATGCTTCAGCAGCTTATCGGAGCAGATCATACAGAGACCCACTGCCTATGGAACTCTGCCTAAGGGGGAGAGAAATGATTTTAGGAGACATGGGAGTCAAGGACACCAGGAAAAAAATTGTCCTCTGAATCAGCAAACCAGGGTTTCTAGAGGCTCATTGTGACTGAAGCTGCAATCACAGAGGATATGGGTCTTCACTATGTCTTTTGCATATATATCACAGGTGTTTAACTTGGTGTTTTTGCAGGGCTACTAACAGTGTGGGTGAGGTTGTCTCTGAGCCTTCTTCCTGCTCTTGGCTCTCTTCCTCCTAATGTGTTTTTTTTCTCTCTCCATTGTTGATATGAGGGTATGCGCCTAGTCTAACTGCATCTTGCTATGTCATGTTCAGTTGATCACTGGGAGACTTTTTTTTTCCTGAGGGGAAAGGGAAGAACAAAGTATCTGGAGGATAAACAAAAACTGAGGGGAACTGGAAAAAGTTGACAGAAGCAAGGCTGCAGCGGAATGTATGGTCTGAGAGAAGAATACATTTAAAAACAGGAAATAAATAATTGTAAAGCACTAAAAAAACCATAAGGATCAACAGATAGGGCTTCCGGGAGGAGAGTTTGGAAGAAATTGGATAAGGCAGAAAACCAAACCAAAACAAATACGTAAACAAATCTGGCAGTTTCCAGCCACACAAATTTGCAGCTCATTTACCCAAGCTGAACATCCGCACACCTCACGGTACAGGTGAACATTTATAGGCAGCTTCTGCATGGATGCATGACTCTCCTAGGAAAATACTGAATCACAAATGAATAGTGTGGTGACTTTGCCAAAGTTTATACTGCAGCTGGATCACCACCTCCTCTCTCTACCCTCCCTCCCTCTATTGCTTACTGTCTTGTTCTCTCTCCCTTTTTGGAATATCCAACCAGATTTTGGTTTTTGATTGGGAGGAGTGTCGTGCGCACAGGTTTCCTGACCCGCGGTTGTGGCTTAACGATCGCCATCGGGCCGGGCACAGCGCTTCCTCCCATGGCCCCACAGCACCGCTCGCCCTCGCTCCAGAGCCGAAGTGCGTGCGTGCGCGCCTGCTCGCGCGCCCGCTCCGAGCCGCTCTCGGCTCGGCTCTGGGGTCCGCTCCATTCCCGTCTCCTTTCACTTTCGATTTTGTGGTGGCCTCGGCTCCTCCCTGCAAGCTGAGCATAGCTGCCTTCCGAGCAGTTGACCTGGGTTTTCTAACTCAGAACCATCAAGCCCCAAAACCTCCAGCTCCTCCATCGGATAAATATTTCTCTGTCCTGAGGCCACTCTCTCTCCCCACTTCTCTCTCACGGCTCCCTCCCCTTTCTCTCCCAGGGCTTTTTTTCCCTCATCTCTCGCTTCCGCGAACTGAGTGTTCTTGGAAGGACCTATCTTCGTTTTCAGCATGCCTTTTCTTTTTTCTCTCTGAGCTCCTAGTCTCCTTTCCCGCTCTGTTTCTGGCATGTTGTCTTGTGAGCAAAACGAAACCAAAAGGACAAGACTAAACATACCTCTCAGAGCGTACCTTTGCCCTGCAGTTCTGAATCCTTCTCCATGAACGGAGGGTCCCCTTGGTGCCAGCGATGATAAATTCCCGGGTTTCGGCACCAACTGTCGTGCGCGCAGGTTTCCTGCCAGCAAGAAATCACGGACAGACACACAGGATCCTTCTACAGCCATTCTTTATTACATCTTCCAGAGGGCGACCCCCGACACCCCAAAAGCACTGCTTATATATGCCCTGGAGCGGCATGCTCATCTCTGATTGGCTGTTTGCTCAGGAGCGTAATATGCCCCGGGATGGCTCGTGACTTGGCGGTCTTTGTCCCTAGGCACATGTGCAGTTTCTCTGTAAACTTGGGAGAGCACCAGATGTCAACGCCATCTGCTGGCTAACACCGCTCACTGCAGCTTCTTACAGAGGAGGTGGTAAGGCCATTTTATTTCCACGACTGCTTTCCATTTTCTTGAGCAAGACAGTCAACTGAAACAGGGGACTCTTCTATTTCCTCCCTGTAATCATCAGAGTCAGGCTGGGCATCCATGGGAGATGAAATAATCTGACTCCCCCACAATCCATTCAGCCACTCCTCTTTAAGTAATGAGTCTTATTCCATGCTTGCCTGGGTATGTCAAATGTTTTTTAAAGGGTAAATTTTATTGATGGGATATATTTCAACTTTAAAAGAATTATGACAGGTGATAAAAGCTTATATTACAGAAGGAGAGTATAATCTACAAAAAAAGGGGCTAAGGCAAGGCCACATACCTGGTAGGATACCAACAAGAACACTTCTCAAATATCCAGATTGGTGGGGAAGTGAAACTCCAAGCAGCCCTTGTCTATTGCAGAGGAAAGAAGATCCTTGGAGCAAACATGGTTTCACAAAGCCTACAGTCACTATTCCCAATCCTGGTCCCAATTGGACCAACTTCTCCAGGAGCTTACAACCCAGGAGACTGGTGGTTTGTTTTTAAATGATTATAGTTAAGACATACTAATTGTACAAAGTAATATGATTCATTGTGACAGTCCATAAACGTACAATGCATTGGTATCCTATTTATTCACTCTGTCTTTGATAGTGCTCTCTTGCTCTGAAGCGACACCATGACTGTGGCTAAGTTTATAAAGAAAAACACTTAATTGGGATTTGCTTACAGTTTCAGTTGTTTGCACCACTTTCATTGTTGTTGGGAGCATGGTATCACTTAGTGATTTTGGAGTTAGTGTTCTAATAAACCTGTCTAAAAGACTCACAATGCAGGTATTTTATTTATAAGCCAAATGCCTAAGTAGGTAGATCTAGGGCTATTCTAACTTATACCCTAGATATAAAGCTCTGTGCTACTTGCTGTTTCTCCAAGCTATATGATTAAAGTCCATTTCAGCTTTTTCCTCTCTCTCTCTCTGTCTTTTCTCACCTTATCTACAACTTCATCTGGATCCTGCAGTCCCATCTTACTCTATCCACTGCCCAATCATAGGCTCTAGCCTTTTATTGACCAGTTAAATTGAGGGAAAAGTTCACACGGCATCATGATAGTACATGAGTATCAGTTTGTCAAGGGCAACCACACCATGAGAAACTAATTTTAGGTCTAGAGTATAAGCAGCATCTGTCTCACACACTACAATCAGGCAGACATGCTGTTGGAGAAGCAGATAAAGAGTTTTAAATCTGAATCAACACATATCAACAAGAGAGAGAAAGAGACACTTGGACTGTCTTGTGCTTCTGAAAACTTAATGTCCACTCCCCTGCGACATACTTCCTCCATTCAGGCCAGCCTTTTTCCAACAAGACCATGCTTCCTAATCCTGCCAAAGTAGTGCCACTCCTTGGTAACTAAACATCCAAACATATGATTCCATGAGCTCCATTATTAATCTATCCAACCCATTACAAAACCCGTAGGCTTGTAGCCACATCCTAACCCAAAAATACACTTATTCTAACTTCAAAAGTCACCAGAGTTTAAAGTAGTTTAAAAGTTTAAGGTTTAAGGTCTCTTCTGAGACTCATGGAGTACCTCAACTTTAATCTCTTGTAAATTCAAAATAAAAAAAGCAGATTATACACTTCCAACATACAATGGCACAGTATATAGAGAACCAGTCCAAAAGAAAGGAAATAACAGAGTAAAGAAATACAGGGAAAAAGTGAAACCTAAAACAGTCAGGCCAAACTCTGAACTTTAAATCTCCATGTCTGATATCGAAGCTCAATTCAGATATCCAAGTCATATCAGCTTTGTTGGTTGCAAAACACTACTCTCACTTGGGCTAGCTTGACACCTTGTAAGCAAATCTCCTTTGCAGATATCCATTGGATGTAACATCTCCAACATTTGGATCTCCAATGTATTCCAGGCTTTAACTTTGCAGCTTCACACAATGGTATCTCTGGACTTTAATTCAGGGACAAACCCTTAAAAATGCTTGACCACACAGTTTTTCTTAGCTATGGAAGATTCAGTAACTCCTTTCTAGTACTCTTGATTCTAAAGCCAAACCCATGTGATTAAATTATCATATTCTGCTCTTTGCTGAGGTTGTAAATTGTCTACCTTCTCCAAATATATTGTTATCAAATTTCTTTTTTCCATGGTTACCTTTACTGCTTTAGTTTTTCTTTAATTTTTCTTCATAAGTTGGAAACTTAGTTGGCTGAGGTCTTACCCTGAGGTTGTCACTTCCTATATTCCATTTAACATCAGGGTTTTATTTAAAGATATCTCCTTGAGCACTGGACCTGGCTCCATTGCACTTCCATTTCTTTATCTGTATATTTTCTGTAGGGCTGATCTATAATATTCAAAAGAGAAAATCAGTACTAGGAAGTTTTGCAATCCCCTTTGCCAATTCCATTGACCTGAACTTTTCACTTTAACCCTAGGCAAACATGGTGTTGGAAAAACAGCTGAGAGTTCTACAATTGGATCTGCATGTGCCAAAAAGATAGAGAAAGAGAGACTTTAGGTCTGGCTTGTTCTTCTGAAACCTCAATATCTACCCCTTATGTCATACTTCAGCAAATAAAGCAGCACCTACTCCACAAATGGCATACCTCTTAATCACCCCAAGTAGTGCCTCTCTCAGATGACCAAGCATTGCTTAGGTTAATTCAGTGGGGAAGATCCAAGCTAAAATGTCAAAATAGGCTGAGGAACGGAATGGAGTGTTCCCAAAGAAGAAATAAGAAAAATGCCAATCTACACTTTAAAAATTCTTAGCATCCTAAGACAACAAAAAATGGAGATTGAAACTATGTTTCCATAGTGATCATCATTAAGAAGACAAAACACAATAAAAAGTGAAAAGATTGGGAGAGAAGAGTCCTTCTTCACAGTTGGTAATAGTGTGAACTGGAATAACACCTATGAAGATCAGTGCAGAAGGAAGAACTGAAGTACCATATAATCCAGATGTATCATTCCTGGGTATTTTCTCAAAATAGACATATCCTATTAAAGTATACCCATATATATGTGTGTTTATTACTACTCTGTTCATAATAGGAAGGGAATGAAATGACCTTATATAGTCATCCACTGATAAATGAATAATGAAAATATGCTACATATGCAATATAGAACTTGATTCTGCCATAAAGAAACAGAAATCATGACATTTTCATAAAAATTAATTGAATTGGAAATGTTGGAACGTTAATTTTTCAAATCTTACTTTTAATGATGATTCTTAAAGGATTTAACCTCCCTTGTAACCCACTACTCACCAGAGGTACTGGGAAAGAAAGGATAGAGAGAAGTGGACCTGTTTAGAACGTTCTTTGGAGCAACTCCATCTATGTTTTCTGGAAATGGGCAGTTCAGTTCACAGGTTAGCAGGCAGCTGTAGCTTGATCCGCTAACAAACATGTCAAGGATATGCCAACAGGCCAGTTGGGTAGAGTCGAGTTAGCAACAAGAATGACATGACCTAGCAGACACACCTAGGAATCAACCTCAGCTCAAGTCAGCAGGAGAGACCAACAGAACACCAGGAGAAGTTCTTTGCCATATCTCTTTCTGGGAAGTTAAGAAGAGAGACTCACAAGTATTGCACAGCTAGCACTACCAGCAAGATAAGCCCTCTCTCTGTCACTTCTTTGAGTCCTATTTATACCTATTTATATGTCCTCCATGCATATTTCCTCAACACATGTCTTGCGTTTGCTTTGGCCTTGCGCCAGCATGATTCTTGCCTCAGCATGTGATTCCAGTCAGCCCAAGTCTGTGGAAGTGGCAAGAAACTGCAGTACATCACCGAAAGCTTTTTGGTGGGTTTCTCTCTTTGGAGTCTCAAAAAATGAAGCTCAACCACGTAATGTAAGGTGGACCAATACATGTGTGTCCTTAGCAAAGAATCTTTCATCCCTTGTCCTTTCACAAGCTTGCTTTAGCAGAACATCCTCTCTCCTGTGTCTTCTTTAGCAAATGTTCCTTCATGAGTCAGCCATAATTAGAAAGACAAATACTCCATGTTTTCTCACACATTGTGAGTTATGAGGAGTTGTGTTCATTTTCAATTTAGAAGTCAAGAAGTCAAGATCCAATAACAATTTAGAAGGGCAATCCAGAATTTTTGTGTGGAATTTGTTGTTAATCTACAGAAAAATCTAAAAAAAGTCTATATGACAAGATGACTCTAGTGATATCCTTTTACAAATTCTGGCTTTTGAAAATGGCAAACTCTTAATGTCAGAAGGTTATTGCCTACTAGGAGAGACATGAAATATTGTCCATGAGGATATACAAGAAATATTGCTCACTGAGAAATACAGGAGACATTTGGAAGATAATATCAGAGTCTGCATAGATATGGGGTCCCTCATTTATCTTGTTGGTGTTCTATCTGCCACTTTCAACCAAAAAAGAAAACAAATGAGATGTTTTAGTTGTGACAAAACAGGTCCCATATAAAATGATGAGAAGAAGCAGAAGCAGAATAAACAGAAGTGTAAGAGAGAAAAAAAACCAAGAACAAGCAGAACAGGAAGAAGAAGAGAAAGAAGAGGAGGAGTAAGAGAAAGGGGAGCACGAGGGGAAGGGGAAGAATGGAAGAAGGTAAGAAGATGGAGAGCAGGAAGAAGTGAAAAAGGAGGTTAGAAGGAGAAGAAAAAGAAGGAGGAAAAGAGGAGAAGGTGAAGAAGATGAAGAGGAGGAGAAAGAGGTAGAATAGAAAAGAACAAACAAACAAACAAAAATTAATAACATGAAAAAAGTGCCCAGATTACATGAAACAAGAACCTGGATTATGCCCCAAATAGAAAAAAAAGGAAGACAGATGGTGAATCAGTGTTGGTCAAGATTTGAAAAACTTGTCAAGCATCCAACTGATTAGGGAAACTCAACTATGAGCATCTCCCCTGGACTTTGGCCAATAATGTAGGAAAATCAACACAATTAAAAGGACGACATCTTGTGGCGACTCCTGGCAATGCAGTTGCTGATTTCCAGATGAAACAACTTTATTTTTTAGTTTTTCAACAATTATTTTTATTACATATTTTCTTTATTTACATGTCATATGATATCTCCTTTCCCACTTTCCCCTCCTAAAAAAAAGAAAAAAAAAGCCTATTCTCTCCCCCCTCCCCTTGTTCACCACAAGAAACTCAAGAAGAAGGAAGAACAAAGTGTGGATACTTCATTCCTTCTTAGAAGGGGCAAAATACCCATGGAAGGAGTTGCAGAGACAAACTATGGAGCAGAGATTGAAGGAAGGACAATACAGAGACTGCTCCATTTGGGAATCCTTCCCATATTCAATCATCAAATCCAGACACTATTTTGGATGCCAGTAAGTGCTAGATGACAGGAGCCTGATATAGCTGTCTCCTGAGAGGCTCTGACAGTACCCGACTAATATAGAAGTAGAGGCTCACAGCCATCCATTGGACTGAGTACAGGGTCCCCAGTGAAGGAGCTAGAGAAAGGACCCAAGGAACTGAAGGGCTTGCAGCCCCTTAGGACGAACAACAATCTGAACTAACTAGTACCCTCAGAGCTCCCAGGGACTAAACCACGAACCAAAGAGTACACATGGTGGGACTAATGACTCCAGCAGCATCTGAATAGCAAAGGATGGCCTAGTCAGACAACAAATTTATTTTTAACTCTTAACCAAAATAACCAATTTTTATCCAATGGGATGTTTTGCCCTTTTTCATTAGAATTCACTGGGGAACATAATGGAAAGAATCAGTTGGACTCCTACCTGGGGTTTACCCACAAATTTAAGATTCAAATTATACAAGTCAATTGCCTATCATGGCATCAATAAAATGTATGCTCCATTTGATGGCTAGAAGAAGAATTTCATAGCTGATTCCACTGCTTTACATAATATCAAACAGTATGATATACTTATATACTGATATCTTTGGCAGTACTAATGATAAGAACTGATATAATGTTTTACTTGCTGAAGACAGATCTGATTGTATTGTGTGCATATGAGGGCCTTGTTTTCAGGGTTAATTGAATATTAGTGTAGACATGTCTGCCATTGCCTTAAAACACTGGTCTACTAATTGACACATTCAGGTCATTTAGTAGAAACCTATTCATGTGTCTGATATAGAGAATGATTCTCAAATATGACAGATGACATAAAGTCTTAGATGCCTTGGACTGGAAAACAATTTGGTGTTTTAAATCTTTTATATTTAATGTGTCATTATCTTCTGGGTCTGACATGTGATGCATAAATTGGCACTATGCTTACAGTAAATAAAGAAAAAAGTGTTTTTTAGGGAACTATTTTTGCATGATGGCCAACTTCCACATGCCTGAAACTTCATGATCACCACAGGGGAATGTCTGAAACATATTTTCAGAATCTCTAGCTCCTACTCCTCCTCCCCCTCCTCATTAAGCAGTCACTGGATTAATCTTTATATTCATCCTCCTGCTTAACTTTAATGCCTAGTTATAGCATTAAAGTTGACTCTTATCTTCCCAGTGTTAAGAACCTTCAAACTTCATGACAAAGTACATCTGATACAGGTATCTCTAGGTGAATATTCTTCCTTGTGAAAAAAGTTCTGAGCTCAGATGAATGACATGATTACACTTCCATTATTCAATCAGTCCATTATGAAAGTATTTCAGGTACTTGAAATATCCCTCAATTCAAACCTCAAACACTGAAAAAAAGGCAATATGTGTGCTTGTGTGCTGCACGCACTTGTCTACCCCAGTAGGTCTACAGTATCAGGGTTAAAACCTGATCATGGACAAGAGGCATTATGACTCCAAAGGGAGTTTGTCTCCTGGGGATTTCAGTCAGTTGTGGACATCTCCTAACTTGGACGTGTTCCAGATGGATCTCTGCTTAGTCTGTGGAGAGATCTGCATGCTTTCTTTATTCAGGCATAAAGGTGCCCTAAGAAATATTTCGTTATAGCTAAAACTGGAATTGAACATTATTTCCTGGCCTCCACAGTGTTTCAATAATCCTATTTGATTTCCTAGCTGTAGTTAGCTTGGAATTTCTACAAGGGAGCTGTCTTATCAGACAGAGTATCTCCAAAGTTAGAGATAGTAGTTAGGCACAAATTGCCAGAGCAGTCCCATAAAGTTAGAGATAGCAGATAGGCACTAATTGTCAGAACAGTCCCACACAAGGCATAATTGTTTTACTAACTAGAGAGAAGTTATAGGGCTTTCCTCACTGATTATTTACGTTACAGCCAAGGAATGCTAAGATACGACCCTCAGATGCTTGCCTCAGGACAGATCCTGAGAATTTATCTTGGGGCTGCCAGTACAGCCCAGGAAGAGAGACGCCACTGCACTCCCTTGTGTCTGTGTCTGTTTGTCACTTCTCGCCAATGCCTTGTCTACCTGACTAGGACCCTGTTCCCCCCGCGGGTTGAGGGAGGCCCAGACTGGCTGGCCCGTGGCACTTGTGTATGTGTGTGTGTATGTGTACATATATACACACAGAGTGATATATATGTATCTGTATACACATATATATCGTGAAATATCTCAGGGATATTTCAAATATCTTTGAAATGGAATAATGGTGACATTTGATGGCCAGTCTGCACAACCCAAGTTTCTATATTAGGATATTTGCAGTCTAGATCTAATATATTTGAAGATTTGACATAATTAAGACAAATGATCTAAGTTCTTCATTTTAAAGTATAAATAATTTGAAATAGTTATGAATGTTGTGGGATGTCAAAAATAAAAGATATTTTGACAAGTACTTGATATTTCAATTCTTTAAATATAAAGTTTTTGATTACTTATAGGAAATCCTCCTCTTTAACTCAAAACTGTGGGTTTAAGAATGCTCCTTTTCTCCCTAGAACACATACAGTTATAAATTAATATTCTATGCTATTAGACTAGGTTCACTCAATCAGGGCACAAGTAAAACTAAGATAACAGAGATTTGCTTGGGTTTACTCACAGGGGAGCATTAGTCTGTTCTTGCAGTCATGGCTCACTGTTCAATATTGCTGAATATGCTGATTTGATTTAAAAAACTGTGAATAATGATTTTCCTCAAGGTTCTGAGACTGCATACTTTTTTATACATGAGTTTAAAAAAAATCTGTACACAAAACATGTAGTTACATATTCTTTTTTTCTTTTTTTCTTTTTTTCGGGTTTTTCTAGACAGGGTTTCTTTGTGTAGTCCTGGCTGTCCTGGAACTTACTCTGTAGACCAGGCTGGCCTCGAACTCAGAAATCTGCCTGCTTCTGCCTCTCAAGTGCTAGGATTAAATGTGTGTGCCACCACCACCCAGCTACATATTCTTAACTATTCACATGCATCTCTAGAATATTAGAAAATGCTATGAAGCTGAAGTGTAAAAATGTCTTTTGCTGTGGGCCAGAATCCAGAATTCAGGTAGAGTGACACAGGCAAGTGATGGTTGACATCAGTGATTGCAGGGACAGCATTTGGTTTTGGGAGAGCATACATTGCTTACTTTTGGTAATATTTTCCATTTTAAATTCTTCGTTATTCTGTAGTCAAAGGCTCCTGACTTCTGGGTGTTATCTGCTGTTGTTAACAAGAGGGAATAAGGAAAAAAACTTAGTTATTTGGCTCTTTTCTCTTTGGGTCAAGGGCCCTCTGCTGGCCAGGCAAGAGTCCAGGAGTTTCTTAACACTTCATGAGAGAGAAGAGGATGAAAAGGAGTCACATGAGGAAATAACCCCAAGTCTCTCTGGATGAAGCATAAAAAGAAGAGTTCTAACTTCTTTCTATACATACATGCATGCATGCATACATACATACATACATACATACATACATATACACACATTTGGTGGATGGCAAGCAAGCTCCAACAACCTTTATTTTTTGTTAACAGTATATATATTATCTCTAAAAAATTAGCTCATACCATTATCACGTAGAATCTTTACAGCAGGATAATTGATTTTATGATTTTAAAATACTTTTATATTATAATAAGTTCATGGAAAATTTAATGCAATAATTTTTGTCATAAATTGATAAGACTTTAGGAATAACAGATGAATTGATTATATATCTTTCCATTAAGATTATTATCTCACTATGTATTCATTACATGTTACTAGCTACGTGAGTTCATTATAAGTTTAAAGCAATAATTTTATGTGACCAGTTAGCATGGTTTTGTCAGGAGACAAATCATCTACCTTATATGTTATTAGTTTGAAGTTTTGTATAGATAAACTAGTCAGTATTTTATTTTCTGTGTTGTACCTACAATAAACTGTACATTTCCAGTTTATGACCTTTGGTTACCAGATATTGGTTTCACATATAACCTAGAAGTAATATTATCCTTGATCATAAATTTGTTCAAAGACTACTTTCTTTTACTAGTGCAATTAGGCCACTACACATGAGGGTTTACTGAGCTCTATTTGTAGCTATCATATAGAGAGCTTGAAATTATTTGTATAAAGTTAGATATTCTTTAAAAAATCAGGAATTGAAAAATCATTAATTTGTCTACACAGCACTACTACATGAGAGTACACATGAAGCTCTGCAGAAAAAAGTTTTCAAATAAGATAGCGTGGGATACTTCTCAGGAGTTATTAGGCTATGTAGTAAATAGTGAAAGGAAAACACATTTATCAGCAGCTGAAGATTGGAATACAGGAAGAACGACACACAAACCACAAGAAACCTAAGAAGAAGGAAGACCAAAAGGTGGACATTTCATTCCTTCTTAAAAGGGGGAATCAAATACCCACAGAAGGAGTGGCAGAGATTAATTATGGAGCAGAGACTGAAGGAAGGACAAGCATATAGCTATCTCCTGAGAGGTTCTGACAATACCAGACTAATACAGA
>JADRCD010138153.1:0-11181 GCA_019843815.1 Montemys delectorum | reverse complement strand
TGAATGCACATATTTTGATAAGTTTGCAAAGTTTTAAGCATCAGTTAAAAAAGGAACGTTAGGAAAATGTAATGCTTGTAACTGTGGCTCCAGTTCAAAATATTTATGGAGTAGAAAAATCCAAAGGGACGTTAAAAGAGAGCTGAATACTTCCTTCGTTGAGCCTACACATATCAAGTACACTGTAAATTAGGCCCAGAGGTGAACACACTTCTACTTTCTGAAAAAAAAAATTCTCTTGTCTCTTGAAACACAAAACATCCCTGAAAAGACTAGTTATCCTGTCCCTGTGGCAGGCTCTACTCAAATCTCGTCCCACCATGCTGAACAAATGTTCACTGTGAACATGGTCCAACAGCAGACCCTGCCTCTCTGCAGGAGACTAGAGTGGCTCATATACATGCCTGTTCTCTCATGCCAGTACCTCCACAAAAAGAGCAGAAAGCCTAGTCTTGTGGTTCCTTAGTGCCTGATGAGCTGGCAAAGTGAAGAACTGAGAATGAGGCTGGACCCTTCCCGAGTGGACTGATGGTTTTCCTCAAGCAATGTTGACAAACATAACATACTCCTAGCAATGCATTTTTATAATAGCGAAAAAGCTTCCTAATAGTAGATGAGGAGCCTCAAATCTGAGTTCCTGTGTATGAGAAGTATGACGTCATCACGGGATGTTTGGCACCATCAACAACAAAATCAATTACTAACAAAGAAATAGAAACTAAGATTTTTCTGCATCTGGGCACACTGCTCACAACGTTTCTATTATATTTTGAAAGATTGAGCTAGACCTTGTTTGGGACATCTACCCCTCCTCATGTTGTGATATACAGAAATTCAAGTCCTGCTGATAGAGACTTAGAGGATAGAAATTTAGTCCCACTGTGGTATTTAGTGATAACCTTTGTGATGTGATTAAATGAGACAAGGTGGGGGAGTTTCATGTACAACTTCCATGATTTATAACCTGTCCAGCATCATTCACAAGACAAAAACACTATTAGACAATTTATTGCTAAAAGTAAAAAAATAATGTACCAATTAGAAACTTATCAAAATATATTTGGAACATGTTAGAATGGTATGCACATTAAAACTATATCAGGATAAATATACTGAGAACTGTGGAACATACCAGATCAAGAAAAGGTGAAACCTCCTCACCCTACTCCCATAAAAAAAAAAAAAAAGATACCCATAGCTGCAGTGGCATGGCTGTTATCAGATCTCCCAAAGCACTCCCCACCTGCCCAGAGACATCAGCTCAACCTGATCCTCACCGATGACACAGCCAACTCAAATTGAAACCTGTCCATCTGTCCATTGTTCTATCCAGACCTACTCCTGTACTTGCTTCTGCATCTAGATTCAGCTTTTATCCAGCCTGAATCTGTAAGCCTGGGTTACTGGCTCAAGAGCTCTAGATGTTCTGCAGCTATCATATCTTATCTTAGCAAAGCAATGTCTCTTCTTGTAGCTTTGTCAGCTCTGCTCATCTCTATCTCCAAAGCCAGTTTTTAAACCCCTGAGGTCCATCCTGCCCTCGCTATCACTTTATAGCCATTGTCTCATAGGTACCTAGGTTGCTAGATAGTTCAGTAAATGCATAAGATCACAGTGAACCATATAGAGTGTGATCTCAAAATTAACACTAACTCATTAAGATAATTTTTGTTTTTAAAAAGTGACTGCCAACTACCAGCTATAATGGGAAAGTGAGAGGACCACTCAGCACATTGAATCCAATGAAACCAACACACTTTCTGAATTAATGTTTCAACCTTGGCATTATGGGAAGACATAAATGTGTCTAGGTTTCTGAGATAGACTATTCATGTTATTTATCAAACCCATTTAAATTTCGACTCTCCCTTGGAAATGGTTAAAGTTCATTTATGTTTAGTCTTTGCATGTTTGATGGTAATTCCCTCCTCATGAAAATAGAAACAAGCTCATACAAAGTAATTTTTAGAACTGAAGAAGTATATTTTTAATCTCAAGGCACCATAAATTAAGAAGAAATTTGTACCTGGCAATACGCAATGGACATAAAATTATCGGATTTTTCAGGCTTGTTATCTTAAGGTAAGTAAAATCTTTGAACTCATAGATTTCAGACCAGCTCTACCACTGATCTTCAGTTCCATGAAACTATGTAAAACAAACAATATCTTGAACACCAACTATTCTATGACTGTCCAGAAATCAGCAGGTAAGCTACGGTCTAATTTGAACCACCACCACCCAGCTCAATAAAAGGCAAAGAATTCTCAACACAAAAAGAAATCCTACTCTATAGCTAGTATGGAAGTCCCAGGACTAACTTAGTACTTCAACTACCTTTTTAAGAACTGTCTCAAGGATGTATTGTTTGTTTGTTTGTTTGTTTGTTTTCATGAATGTGGTAAATTCAGGAGATGGAAAACAGGAATTGATACATTAACATCTAGAGTAATTACTTCATTCTTTAATGCAATACATACTGGGCAAAATCAGTGTCAGTAAGAAAGGGTTTTATTTTGGCTCACAGTTTGAGGTGCAGTCCATCAATGTAAGAAAAGCAGAGACCAACTTGTGTGCTCAGCTTACATTACACTTTATTCAGTCTGGGGCTCCTACATTTAAAGTAGATCTTCCCACGTAATTTAACCTAAAGTAGATATACCCTTACAGCTCTGCTCATAAGCTTATATTTCGAGTGATTCCGTATACTGTATAGTGGCCAATCAACATTAACCATCACAACTGTTAGGTGAATATTAGCTGCAAACCCATTAGCCATAGGGTGACAGTAGGAGATTGTTGCAGCTGTCCTGTGTATAGTCACCTATCAACTAAATGTTCCACAGTCAAAGGCAATCATACAGAACAAGTGGTGATATTATTATCAGTCTAGAAGTGAAGCTAGGATATCTAAGAAGAAAATAGGAATGAATAGGATACAGAAGATGAAATGCTTCTTGGAAAGTCTGATTTCCAAACAACTATGCTAAAAGAGAAAGTGACCTGAAACAAATACAAATCCACTGTGTTGATAGCAAAACTCTAGGCATAGAGTACCTAATTTATGCTTCCTCAGATCAAACCCTGAACAATAATCCAAATACAAGTAGTTCAGTTAACTGGCAATTCCAGGAAATGCTAGAAGTAAGAAAGAGTCCAGAAAGGATAAAAACCAGAAAGAAAAAATACAAAGTAAGTAATCAAATGTATCACAACAATTTATTTTATTTTATTTTATTTTATTTTATTTTTGGTTTTAATTTTCCTTTTTTTATTAGATATTTTCTTTATTTACATGTCATATGATTTTTCCTTTCCCAGTTTCCCCTCCAACAAACAAACAAACAAACAAACAAAAACAAGAACAAACCCCTGTTGCCTCCCCTCTTCCCATGTTTGTGACCCCACCCTCTTCTACTTATTGGCCCTGGCATTCCACTACACTAGGGCACAGAACCTTCACAGGGCCAAGGGCCTCTCTTCTCATTGATGATTGACTTTGCAATCCTCTACTATCCACATGCTGGCAGAACAATCAGTCCCACCATGTATAGTCCTTGGTTGGTGGTTGAGTCCCTAGGAGCTCTGAGGGTACTAGTTAGTTCATATTGTTGTTCATCCTAAGGGGCTGCAAACCCTTCAGCTCCTTTGGTCCTTTCTCTAACTCCTTCATTGGGGACCCTGTACTCAGTTCAATGGATGGCTGTGAGCCTCTACATCTGTGTTAGTCAGGTACTGTCAAAGCTTTTATGAAATTCTTAGGGAAATGGATGGATCTGGAAAATATCATCCTGAGTGAGATAACCCAATCACAAAAGAATACACATGATATGCACTCTCTGACAAGTGGATATGAGCCCAGAAGTTTGGAATACAGGAAGAACAACCCACAAACCACAAAAAACTTAAGAAGAAGGAAGATCAAAATGTAGACATTTCATTCCTTCTTAAAAGGGGGAACAAAATACCCACAGAAGGAGTTGCAGAGACTAGCTATGGAGCAGAGACTGAAGGATAGCCTCTCAGCTATCTCCTGAGAGGCTCTCACAACAATTTATTTAATCATTAAAACATTACCCTTTACCAAGGAGCTCTCAGAAGTGCTCTCTAGAGCTATCTTTCTCAAACACCAGTGAGCAATATGATTGAGATTTTACACAATCTGATTGAGTAGGTGTAGGGAAGAGCCTGCAACTCCATACTTTCTAGTGGCTGTCACAAGTCAGTATTTCCTTAGTTCTTACAAGGTACACATCAAAGATTTTTGAAAGTTTCCTACTGCTTTATCATTTAGTCTATACAAAACAGAATTTATTATCCACACCTGAGTGATGACAGACAAAATTTTGAAGAATTATTTTATCAAATATGTGTGCCTGTCTCTCTGTGGAGACAAACTGAGAGCCAGATGTGGACATTGAGTTACATGTGTCTGTAAGATGACAGCTATTGCTCTTAGGAACTGAACTATAGTTTTCTGAAAAAGACACAAGTGCTTAACTGCAAAGCCATGTCTCCATGCCAGGTAACACATCTTTAAATCCATTTTGTTTCTTATAATTCTTATCCTAGCTATTGCACAGTCACAGAATATCATCAATCTTGGAGGTTTGGGCCACATATGCTACAAACCTTCTGTCTATCCTGCCCTACTGTTCTTAACATTAGATGGCCTTGCCTCTACCTGGCAACAGTAGATGTAAACCAAGTATGTCACCTCACTCCCAAATTTACCTCCTCTTTGCCACTTAAATTCTTGTTCCTTGTTCTTAATCCATATTTTGTAATTGATGGTTGTGGGGCCAGGGAACCGTGGAACTGGGAGGAGTCACATCCAGAGCAGGAATGGGGTGAATTGGATCCAACCCTGGAAATCTCAACTTGAAGTGGGACCATTCCCTGCCTTGGGCCTGCATGTCCTGGTACACATAGTCCTGTAACCTGCACCTATGTATTTAATGTATCTCATGTAATGGCAGTCAAATTAAATGTTCCCTCTCCTTATAAGGTCATGTCCAGCAAGCAGCTGGAATTCCTCCCTACACAGATGAGGCATCCCCAGCACCTGGGTCTACCCAAAAAGTCTTTACTCACACCAAATGTTTAAAATGCCTTTGATCTCCCTCCCTGACTAAAAGATCTGTTCCCTGAAGCTTGTCTCTAAAGACATTTGATTCTCCTTGCTCTCACTTGCTGCCTGAGGTCTCCATTACCCCAGTTTGTTCTTGCCTGCAATCCCTTCTCTGGATCTGCCAGTTGTGGTCCTGGGCCATTACATCATTAAGAGAGGGGAAACAGAGTAGAAATGACACATTATATGTACATATTTCTCAATATTTTAGAAAAATATTTGAACTCACTCTTACCTGTTAGTTTATGCAATTGGAATGGCCATGGATAATTTTCATGTTAGCATCAAGACAAGAGGAAGTTTAAAAAGAAATAGGAGGACCTAGAGAGATGGCTCGATGGTTAAAGCGTTTGTTGCTCTAGCAGATGTCTTGAATTCTGTTCTCAGTACTCATACCATGACTCTCAATTACCCATAACTCCAGTTGGTCTAATGAAACCAATGTTCTCTGCTCTCTGCTAACTTACTTGGGCACTAGGTTTAATTTGAAGGCAAAACACTTGTACATATAAAAATAAACACTTCTTTGGTTGGTGGTTTATTCCCTGGGAGCTTTGATTGTTGTTCTTCCTATGGGTTGCAAACCCCTCCATTGGGGACCCTGTGCTCAGTCCAATGGTTGGCTGAGAGCATCCATCTCTGTATTTGTCAGGCTCTGTCAGAGTCTCTCAAGAGACAGCTATATCAGTCTCCAGCTGCATATGTAGCAGAGGATGGCCTTGTCTGGCATTAATGGGAAGAGAGAGACCCTTGGTCCTATGAAGGCTTAATGCCTCAGTATAACAGAATGCCAGGGTGGGGAGGTAGGAGTTGGGAGGAGCACTCTCATAGAAAACAGGGGGATAGGGAGGGCATAGGAGATTCTAGAGGAGAAACTGGAAAAGGAGATAACATTTGAAAGGTAAATAAATAAAATATCCAATTTTAAAAAACAAAACCTTGAAGGAGAAAAATAAACATTTCAAACTATAAATAAATAAATAAATAAATAAGAAAGACAGAAATAGGAATAAAAATGGGCTTAAGTGGGGCTGGATAGAAGGATCAATGGTTAATAGAGCTCTTCTTGCAAAGGTTCCTAGCATTCACATCATGTGGTTCACGATAATCTGTAACTCAAGCTCCAAGGAATCCATTCCTATCTGTAAGCTCTGCCAAGACCCACACTCAGGTGAACATACCCACACAGACACACAGAGACACATATATAACAAAGTAAAATCAATCTTAAAATACACTAAATCTTGTATATTGGTTATCGTTATGTAATCAAGGAGATCATAATGATAACAGGTATTTCCACCTGCTTGTGTATAATTATACTGCTAGTGCTCAAAGGCTCTCTGTATATTAAGTATCTGATGTCTCAAGCCTGGTTATATTGGTTGTCTATAAGAAAATACAGGATCATTATGCTGGCTGGCATATTAAATCCAGTATCAGGATAAAACACATGGGTTATTACAGAACAAAGAAGAGTGTACTTGTAGATCACTTTTTCTTCTCCATTTCTAATACCTTGTGTTTTGAAGTCTATTTGCATTTAAAAATGGTTCTACAGCTAGTAACAAAAGGGGAAATAAAGCCACAAAATCTATAGAATTCTATTTGAAGATTATATGTTGAATGGTTTAGAGAGAGAGAGAGAGAGAGAGAGAGAGAGAGAGAGGGAGATGGAGGGAAGGAGAGAGTGAGGGGAGGAGGAGGAAGAAGAAGAGAAAGAGAAAGAAGAGGAGGAAGAGGAGTACAAGGTTCATCCAAGTTCTGAACTGAGAGTAGAATTTCTAAAAACAGTTTTGATCAGACAAACAGTGCACATAAACACACCCTTACAGAACTCCATGTAAAGTGGCTGTGTGTCATCTAAATTATTGTAATGTAAAATGGGTTTCAGAAGTGAGAAGTCTGACTAATTGAAGGTAATATGAGTAATGTTGTTACAAACCCATCAAAAGCTAGTCTAGTATCCACACTGCCACTTTCAATGGTTTCTAAATGATGTAGTCTGGTTTTATACAATTTATCCTCCAACCAGTTTCCTTTAACACAGCATATACACTAATCAAATTCAGGTGGGTTTAATAAATACCACCCCTTAAGAAGGCCAGAACCTGCAAGAGTGAAAATGTCACCAAGTTTCTCTAGTGACTTAGCCCTCTTAAGAAGACAAAATTTCAATCACTTTCACACATGAGTAATTTCAAGTATTTCACAGCAACTTGGAGAATAATCTCAACTCTACTATACCATTTTAACCTTATGATCCTGCAAGAATTATTTTACCACTTGTACCAGGATGAAAAACAACAAATTAACACATTTTTAAAACATCACATCAAAATATAAACAGAAAAATTAGAATTAGGTTTACTTGAAATTGATAAAATATAATTTTATATAAATCATTGACAACTATAGATAGTTTTAGTAGAATTGTCTAAATGACAAACACAGCCACTGGCAGGAATCTGCTCCTGAACCATAAATTTGCTTGATGTAGCTTGATAGAAAAAGTAAAATTATTTCTATGTGAGAAGACACTAATGAGACAAGCAGTGCCTTTTGCAAATGCTACCTTATTTAACCACCTGCCTTAACTCAGTTTCAAGTCTAAAGTACTACAGGGGCCACCCTTGAAGTGGCAAGCTCTTTCTCCAAATTAGCATTTTTCTATTCAGCCACTAATACAATAGTATTTTACTTTACACTATTCTCCACATTTTGAACACTCTCACCATATTCACAGTACAATACTCTGAAATAGTTGTTGTCACTTACAAAGGAATTATATAACAAAGGTTAATCTTGAGCTTTCTCCCAGAAGAAGTGAAATATTATTTATCAATAGCATATATAAAATAATTTGGGGGGAAGTAAAATCTGAGAGTGTTAATTCTATACATTTTTATAAATGTACATATCCTCTGTATGTATGTATATGAATATATATATGTATGTATGTGTGTGTATATATATATACATATATATGTATATATATGTATATATACATATATATGTATATATATATACATATATATATATAGTCTTAATCTCTTTCTGATTAAAGCAATGGAGCAAAAAATATCTGTAACAGGTGACCAAATGTGTACTGAAATCCATTACCATAATTTTGACACATGTATAATGCTATCTTTTTTAAAGTATCTAGTAAATCTTAACAATGATGTATGCTTTCATTGAATATACAACATATTCATGGAGCTATGAACTTGTGTCCTAGTGTTGTCTAAAATGCAAATGGTTGCAGTTACATTGAACATAAAATCTACTGAGCTCAGCTTCTAAGCTCAAGGTCACAACTAATTTTATGCCAGTGACATTTGTACCTATCAGGTTTTCATTGTCCTATGGGTTTTGCAGAAATAATGCCATGGAGCAATAAAAAAAACTAATGGGATGCAATGTACCAGTATCCCTAGCATCAACATGCAAAAAGGAAAAGGTAAAAATGTAAAGAGCAGAGCCTCATTATGGGCACATGGAGATTTATAATGTCTTGCTAACTTTTCCATCTGTGACATTCTAGAAGCTAAAGGTCAAAATCCAGGCTATGGACCAGTATGAGCTGTAAATTCTATTTATAAGAACTAAAATCACTAAGAAAGCCACTGAATTCTAGCCAGCCCAACAATGGCCATGTTAATGTATGATCCCTAGAAATATTTTTTTTATTTCTCTAAGATTTTAAGACCTAAAAGATCCCCTCTGTTTTATTCATAATGAAGGTTGCTTTTGATACAGCCTGTGCTCATAAGACCTTTTAAATTTCAGATGTGTCTTCTTCTGTTCAAACATAGAAATTAGTACTTAAAAGAAACCCCAAAGCTCACATGTTTTTTAAAACTTCACTTTTGGAGTTTTGTGTTCTTGAGTAACTGATAACTATTTTTGCGTTTGTTTTATTATGGTGGAATAAGATTCCAGGAAAGAGACTCCAGAAAAAATGTGTACCAGAAAAAAATGATATCTGTGCCAATTAAAAGTAGGGTTGTACTGCCCAGAAATGATTCCTATTGTGAGAGATCCAAAACAACTAGGATAGTAGGTACAGAATTTTACCTTTATGAGAAAATACTGTATTAATAAACTGCACTTGAAATCACCATCAGTACTATAAACAATCCCTCTCCCTCACTTCACTTATTCACCTTGATAGGTGGCTTCCAAACTCACACAAGAGGAATAGAAAGAACTTCCACTTAGAAATAAAGCACAAAAAGCGTAAATCTACATACTAGAAACATAAAACTGAAATCATGCAAGGTGTTTGTAGATTATAAGAGCTGAGCTATGTAGTAGATGGATCAGGTACCCATGTTCACACTTTGTTTTAAATAGTTTTCAATTTCTAATATATAATAAAGTCTATGAAAATAAGATACATTCAAAATATCAGTGATATGATCATCTCTGCAAGAGACAACACCTAGAATATACATGTTTTATTTCAATATTGTGAACAGTAGACCTATGAAATTCTTGGATTATGAAGGATTGCAAACACTTCAAGTAATTACAAGCATAATTTTATAATCTCTTCTAGAAATTATGTGATGGCAAAACTGAGATCAATTCTTTGTCTACAATGATTTATGATGATAGATTTCATTTTTCTCTACAATGCAAACTCACAAAAGTGTCATTGACACTAGAGGTTCTAGCTGACACTTAACAAATTTGAATTTTAAATGCTCCCTGAATCTGTCTAAACTCTCTATTTACCTTTCTCATATTTATCTATTGACTGCCTAGTTATTTATATATATATATATATATATATATATATATATATCTGTTTAACTATCTATGTAACATCTAATTTATTTGTAGATATTATATAACATGTTGCCCTCTAAAATACCCAATAAATGTGGCAGTCAAATGGTCATTAGAGCCCATTTTCAATTCTTCTTCCTACTCAATGAAAATGTTCCCTTTCCTCCAGTTCCTCTCCCAAAGGCTAGAGAAAAGATTGGATACTGTAATCCCCCAACACAAAGCTGCTATTTCTAATTTTCCCACAGAATTATAACTCTCTATGCTTTTTCTAAACTCAAGTATGACTTGAACAGTCTTTTGTGAATTGGCCTGGGAATCTACACATGATTACAGACCATTGTTTAAAGTTTATGCGAAAGCAATGTGGAAAATTGTCTAAGAATTCAGTTCATTTCTTTGGCTTGCAATCTCTTTTACATTAGCAAAAAAAAAAAAAAGCCTTGTTTTCAGGAAATGAATAGGTGCTTTTATTTCCTATCAATAAATCAGGGTGTCTAACCAAAGTTAGGCCTTTCTAGTATCAAGTGTTTATCTGCCACCCACCTACTCTTTGTCTATACATTGTAGGTAAATTGCCATCAGTGTTAAGGACATTTTAAAGAATCTAAAGAGAAACGATTAATGAACTCTTTCTTGTAGGGACCTGGAAATGCTTGTGGCTCAAGAGAAGAGTACTTGACTCGCCTGCAAGTAACTCTAGGCTCAACTGTGGGAACTACCAATAAAGAAAAGAAGGCAGGCAAACAAAAAAGAAAACTGCGGAGTATTCCTTTAGGCTGAAACTAACCACCTTTGAGTTACTGACAACGGAAAAGAGTTGTATACTTCAATATAAACTGTCTATAAATAGTCTTAGAAATACACTCATGTAGAAATACAAATTTTACATGCACAATGAAGTAAAAAAGCACTTTTGGACTTGTTCTTAGAGTTTTCTGAACTATACTTTCCTACAAGTACACATAATGAAACACAATACCTATTACCCTCAAGAAAAGTGGTAACCACTGTTTCTTTTAATGGCTAAGGCCTGACTGTGACTCTATTCTAGGAGCAGTAAAGAAAACAACTGACGAAATTAATCAGCAATTGACTCAAAAGCCTCTCTCAAACTCCTTAACTCTGAAACTCAAAGACCTGGAGTCTTTGAGGAAATGTAAAACATCTGCTAAGCAAAGATTTCTAAGATACATGTAAAAGCAAATCCCTATTTATTATTATTATTATTATTATTATTATTATTATTATTA
>JADRCD010138152.1:0-25640 GCA_019843815.1 Montemys delectorum | reverse complement strand
GGGGGGGGGTGAGGGTATAAAATTATTCTTGTTCTTTTCTTAGCAGAGAATGGTGTCCACCTGTCTCCATCTGCAGTGTTCAAGTCCTCCTTGTCCCCACCATAAGTGGGTCCCAAACTCTATGCCCAGGAAATAGGAGTCACACCAGGATGCTCCCCACTACTGTTCCCTGCACACAGGTTCACAATGCTATGGTCCACTCCATCAGTGGATGCTTGTCAGCTAGGAGGCTCCAGAGAGAGAGACTCAATGTCAAAAGGACTAGGAAGCAAAGTCGGGAGGCATATCAGAAGTATTCAGGATCATGGGCAGAGTGCTAAGAGTTGGGTTCAAATAGATACAAGATTCTCATCAGGAGACCAGAAGAGAGAGGTGATGGGACTCATTCACAGCAGCCTTTGGGACTGTTATACAATGATACAGATTTCTGTGGACAAACTCATTTGCTTCCTGGCATCCCTTAAATGTACTGCACATTCAAAAGACTGCTTCGGATTCCATAGGATGTGACTTCTACTCCACTACTCCCTTCCCACCTCCCAGGACAAGAGTGTTTTTGTCTGTAGCTCAGCCAGTAAATGAAGGTCAGGATAAGGGGCAGAGAGATGAGAAATACTACAAAATGCAGATTTCTACTCTCATCCAATGCAAAGATGGTCCCCCAAAATGGATGATTCTCCCTGGATAAGAGTCTCACCAAATGTTAGGGAGATCTCAGCTACTGCCCAGGATCTAGAAGCTGTCTTGCTAAATTTCAAAAAATAGGCTACCACTTCATAAGGTAAATTAAACTGATAAAATATTATGTGCCATTTATATTTATTGGGAGAAGATATCAGGAGTAAGGAGGCATGTCTCTTATTTCTTTCAAAGCTTCCCTTTCTGTGGTCAGCTAGTTCCCTGGCTCCATAATGGAAACAGGAAAAACAACAACTAATGATGTCAGAAATATTACATCCAATTAAGTCATGTACCCAAGGCAGAAACCTTTTGGTATTTTTCTGAATGGTTATGTTGTCGATCTGCATTCTGAATATTATTTTTATGCATAGATTTGTGCTGCTCTCAGCCTCAGTGAGATTCAGTGTGCTGGGAGTGGGTGACTGTCGATGCTCAGCTGTTTATGGAATATCTACATCAACTTCCTCCCCTAAGGCTCAGGGAACATCACAATATGTGGGCGCTGGAAGAGAGGGGCATCTACTGTGAAATGCTGTCCTCTGATCATGGCATGGCTGTTGCACACATGAACTCACATGTGTTACCAGCAGAAGATCAAACCAGTTAATTATGGCAATAATAACGGAGGTGATGATGGTGGTGGTAGTGGTAATGATGGTGGTGGTGGTGGTGGTGATGATGGTGGTGGTGGTGGTTATAATGGGATGGAGATGGTGGTGGTGGTAGTGGTGAACAGAAGCCATTTCAACTCATTGCCAAAACTAAAGGGATGGTGGAAAATACTAAACAAACCTGCAAGCACACCCAGCAGAATATGTTTGGTGCAAAGTAGGAGGCTTCAAAACTATCACTTCACCTGCCTTTTTTGTCTTTGCAACAGGGTCTCATTTATCCCAGGCTATGCAACTATAAATTACAAACTTCTGGTCCTTCCTCTTCCTCCATGCTGGCATTTCAGGCATGCACCACTACTGTAAAATGCATGTTTTCCTCCCAAGCTCCAGAAACAACTCTGTGGTTCAAAATATATAAACAAACATCTTGGCCACAAGTTTTGGCTGTTCTCCAACCACCTCATATTTATTCTCACCATTTATTCACCTCACTATTTATTCTGATCTAACTTTTGCCACGTGGCTAGTTACCTGGTCCTTAGCTGTATGCAATTGTTCTCCTCTCTGCAGGCCAAACTTCTCCCTGCCTACCTTTCTCCCAAAATCCATACTGCCTATCGGATGTCCCACCTTGTATTTCCTGCCTCAGCTACAGGCCAATCAGCTTTAATTGACAGCTGTTGCATCCATACAGAACACAGGGGACTTTTCTCTACAAACTACACCCAGTTATGTGTGATGCTGGGATCAAACCCAGGGCTCCATGCATCTAAGCAAGTGTGCTACCAAATGAGCTTATATCCCAGCCCCTATTTTTAATTAAGTAAAAATTTCAAGGATATTTAGAAGCAGTATACAACACTTTTATACCATATTCATATCTGTTTTAAATATACACATTGTAAATAAAGCACAGCCCAGGACACTAGAGGCATCTTGTATCATGAGTTTTAACATGTCACAGTCACCCACATGACTTGGAAGACCAAGTCACTGTAATGAATTATAAAACTGTGTGAAATCACACATCCCTCTTGGCCTCTTCAGGATGATTCTGAGTGTATGACTCTTATCTATGCCTGAGCAATTTTATTCTTAGCCAAACCTTGCCTTGTGTCATCATGTTGAACCAGCACTGAAAGCTGGGCCAGCTTCTCACGGCACTGTGCAGCACATGTGCCTAAAACACAGCCACTTCGGGGTACTCCTTCCCATTGTCTCTTTGCTGGAGTCTTCCTCAGCCTTCTCTACCTTTGGCCTCGTCTTTGCCTTCCATGTTCTCTCCTTTCCTCTCTTCTCCTCTCTGCTGGCTTCAGGAGTCCTTGCCTCCAGAAACTGGCACAGGCCCAGTCCTGCCACCATCCTAAAACTAAAAAAGTTCAAGGACAGCTAATTGTAGCAGGATTCTCCCTTGATTGATTGAATAATAAAGATGACAAGAAGCCAATCACTGGGCAAGGAGGAGGCAGGCCTTCCAGGTCCTGAAGAGAGGAAGAGGGAATGCAGGAGGAGGACACTTCCTTTTGGATTGGGAGGGGAGGAAAAGCAGACAAAATGTAGACCATAGACTGAGGACTGTTAGATCTTGTGACAGAGTCCGCCACCGGAAGATTTCTAACATAGAATAGTTGATGAATTTAGGACGATAGCCCAGCGATTGTGTTATCTGTTGATTCTAAACTAAGATTGTCTGGTGTTTTCTGTTTCGAAGTGACTCGAAGTGACCGAGCTCCAGGGGAAAGGTAACCTCAGCAGCCTGTGGGTTGGTGAGAGTGTGTCCCCAGCTAGTGGAGGAAATTGGGAAGTGCTGAGGATAGATGTCTGGAAAAACAACTGTCCAGCAGCAACCAAACTGCAGGAAGTTAGGTGTACCACCGCATGGGGATAGCATTGGGGGTAGGCATGGGGATAGCTTTAGGGAGAGACCGCCAAGGCTAGAGAGTAACTGGCGATAGCATGGGTTGTTTAATTATTACATGCAACAGTTAAGAGCTTCCTGCAGATCAAGCTGGGAGGCTGTCTTTCCAGTTCTTCACTATAGGGTAGAAAGTCTCTGATTCTTTTTTTTCTTTTTTTTTTATCAGGTATTTTCTTTATTTACATGTCATATGATATCTCCTTTCCCAGTTTCCCATCCAAAAAAAAGAAAAAAATAAAATAAAAATAAAAACAAAACAAAAACAAACCCCAGTTCCCTCTCCCCTCCCCCTGCTCTTCACACTACCCTCTCCTGCTTACTGGCCCTGGCATTCCCCTACACTGGAGCATAGAACTTTCACAGGACCAAGGGCCTCTCCTCCCATTGATAACCAACTTGGCCATCCTCTGCTACATATGCAGCTGGAGCCATGAGTCCTACCATGTGTACTCTGGTTGGTGGTTTAGTCCCTGGGAGCTCTGAGGGTACTAGCTATTCATATTGTTGTTTGTCCTAAGGGGCTGCAAACCCTTCAGCTCCTTGGGTTCTTTCTCTAGCTCCTTCATTGGAGACCCTGTACTCAGTCCAATGGATGGCTGTGAGCCTCTACTTCTGTGTTAGTCAGGCACTGGGAGAGCCTCTCAGAAGACAGCTATATCAGGCTCCTGTCAGCCAGCACTTGCTGCCATCCACAATAGTGTCTGGATTTGATGATTGGATATGGGAAGGATTCCCAGGTGGAGCAGTCTCTGGATTGTTCTTCCTTCAGTCTCTGCTCCATAGTTAGTCTCTGCAACTCCTCCCATGGGTATTTTGTTCCCCCTTTTAAGAAGGAATAAAGCATCCACATTTTGTTCTTCCTTCTTCTTGGATTTCTTGTGGTTTGTGGGTTGTATGTCGGGTATTCCGATCTTCTACACGAATATCCACTAACCAGAGAGTGCATACCATGTGTGTTCTTTTGTGATTGGGTTACCTCACTCAGGATGATAGTCTCCAGATCATTCTATTTCCCTAAGAATTTCATAAATTCATTGTTTTTAATGGTTGAGTAGTACTCCATTATGTAGATGTACCACATTTTCTGTATCCATTCCTCTGTTGAGGGACATCTGGGTTGTTTCCAGTTTCTGGCTACTATAAACAAGGCTGCTATGAACATGGTGGAGCATGTGTCCTTATTACATGTTGGAGCATCTTCTGGGTCTATGCCCAGGAGTGGTATAGCTGAATCCTCTGGTAGTACCATGTCCAATTTCTGGAGGAACTGCCAAACTGGTTTCTAGAGAGGTTGTACCAGCTTGCTATCCCACCGGCAATGAAGGAGTGTTACTCTTTCTCCACAACCTCTCCAGCATCTGCTGTCACCTGAGTTTTTTATCTAGCCATTCTGGCTGGTGTGAGGTGGAATCTCAGGGTTGTTTTTATTTGCATTTCCCTGATGACTAAGGATGTTGAACATTTCTTTAGGTGCTTCTCAGCCATTCAGTATTCGTCAGTTGAGAATTCTTTGTTTAGCTCAAAGGAAAAAAAACCATATGATCATCTCATTAGATGCTGAGAAAGCATTTGACAAAATCTAACATCCCTTCATGATAAAAGTCTTAGAAAGATCAGGAATTCGAGGCCCATACTTAAACATAGTAAAAGCAATATACAGCAAACCAGTAGCCAACATCAAACTAAATGGAGAGAAACTTGAAGCAATTCCACTAAAATCAGGGACTAGACAAAGCTGCCCACTCTCTCCCTACCTATTCAATATTGTACTTGAAGTCCTAGCCAGAGCAATTAGACAACAAAAGGAGATCAAAGGGATACGAATTGGAAAGGAAGAAGTCAAATTATCACTATTTGCTGATGATTTGATAGTATACTTAAGTGACCCCAAAAATTCCACCAGAGAGCTCCTAAACCTGATAAACAACTTCAGCAAAGTAGCTGGATATAAAATTAACTCAAGCAAATCAGAGGCCTTCCTCTACACAAAGGATAAACAGGCAGAGAAAGAAATTAGGGAAACAACACCCTTCACAATAGTCACAAATAATATAGAATACCTTGGTGTGACTCTAACTAAGCAAGTAAAAGTTCTGTTTGACAAGAAGTTCAAGTCTCTGAAGAAGGAAACTGAAGAAGATCTCAGAAGATGGAAAGATCTCCCATGCTCATGGATTGGCAGGATTAATATAGTAAAAATGGCCATCTTGCCAAAAGCGATCTACAGATTCAATGCAATCCCCATCAAAATTCCAACTCAATTCTTCACAGACTTAGAAAAAGCAATTTGCAAATTCATTTGGAATAACAAAAAAACCAGGATAGCCAAAACTATTAACAACAATAAAGGAACCTCTGGTGGAATCTTGAGCTGTACTACAGAGCAATTGTGATAAAAACTGCATGGTATTGGTACAGTGACAGGCAGGTAGATCCCTTCTCTGTGATAACTCCAGCCTGTGTCAAGGTGACACACAAAACCAGCCAGTACATTTACCAATCCTATATCCAATAGAGGGCTAATGTACAATATATACAACAAACTCAAGAAGTTAGGCTCCAGAGAACCAAATAACCCTATTAAAAATGGGGTACAGAGCTAAACAAAGAAATCTCTAATTCTTAAACGAGAGATGAATGGAATCTACCCCTCCACTGAGTACCAGCCTAGCCACATGGTCTCCTCTGCCAAGCTCTCCTAAGGGTCCCAGTATGGTGTCTAGCACCAAGAGAGGAATTCTGCCCTGCACCCAAATGATAGGCCAATGGACTCTGCTTTCCTCTCGCTAGAAGACAGCCCCAGGTCACTGGATCAGGCCTTGTTTCTGCTCTGCCCATCTATGGCTACAGCTGAATAACCAATCAGGCCTCGTATTTCATCTGGGCTACACAACTTCCTCCCCCAGAACATCCTCTAAGCAAGCCTGATTACAGTGGGTTTGGCCATGTCCTTGCTGGGACGGAGCTGAGCAGTCCTGTCTCCTTGCCACTCCCACACTGCTCCTGAGAGCAGCCCCTCCCTCCTTCTTCTCATCTATCTTGGGCTCCTCTTTGTTCCCAGGGAGCTACAAAGCTAGTATACCCCTCTCAGAGAGGGGCTGACACTTTCTCAGGGATCATCAGAGTTACACCTTCTAAGTCATAATGCAAGGACTGCTTAATAAAGTAGAAATTACACTCAACTTTAAGCTGTAAAATAGAGTACTGGATATCCCAGCAGAAGCCCCTGGGCTCCTCAAAGCCCACAGTGGAGGGATCATTTTGAACCATCAGTTTTATTTCATAGTAATAACTTTGAACTTCATAAATATTAGACTAAAGGATAAGTTATTAGGGAGAATATTATATCATATACAGTAATTTTTAAATATGAAACCCTAGGATTTGATTTAATTCAGACCAAAATTATTACCATGGATCTAGATCCTTTCCTCAGACTACCCCACTGTTACCTAGAAGCTCACATTCACCCTCCCCACTTATAAGTGGGAACATTGGAGAAACACACCACTGTGGCAGGTTGCCCTTGTTCAAGATGGTTCCTATTGTGTTAGGAATTATTATTATTGTTGTTATTATTATTTATATTTTACAGCTATGTACTCCTTTCCTTCCTGGGTCTTCTCATGACCATCATTTTCAAGGCCCTTCAGGATGCCCCTGAGAGGTGTTTACAGGCCTGATGTTGCTCTCCAGGATGACATTGAAAAGTCAGGGAGGCAGGGTGGCTGTTAGATGAACTATGAAGAGATTTGTATCTCAATAATTATACATAAGCACAGGTTCATGTCATTGTCATAAACAGAACTACCATGAGCATTCTTATCATCAGATCCAATTGTGCGTTATTAGTAATTTTGCGATAATAACAGGGAATTGGTTCTGTTCTCAAGAACACAAATTGCCCAGACATCCCTATTCTTGGGAAAGTCAGTGACATTTAGACAAGGCATTTATGCTGGAAAGGAGAGTATTTGTGGCACGCCAACCCTGACCAACAGGAATTAAGACACGACACAACTAGTTCTTTCTCAAGGCGGTTTACTCAGGATACTTTACAGGCAGCATTGTGGAGAGGTGAGCCTGCGATCCCTACTCAGGCACAGCTTATATCCCCTAGTAGGAGCCCATGAACTCATGCCATGTGTCATCTCTCCATAGGCCAGGGAAAACATGTCAGATCAGGCCACTCAGAAGCACAACCTTCAAGCCAAATAAGGAGTTGTTTATCTCAGAGCTCTCGGCCAGCTGTCGCCGTCTTTAGGGCGTGGTTCGGACTGCTCTCTACAGTTCCCCCTTTTTGTTTTACAGAGAAACGGGCAAGAACAGAGGTCTGATCTCTGATGATAGAAACAGGGACATTGTACTACCCCACCCCAGGCTTCATGCCTCCCAGGGAGGGCCAGACCCGTCCGATGCCTTTTCCACAGAGACAGGTTCTGGGGCATCAACCTGTATGCAATCAGACATGCTCTTCTTGAGGTTGCTAACTGCAGGCAGCACACCTCAAGTGCAGTGCTAAGCCTCGCATCCCGAACTCGACAATCCCATAACCCAGAGGTCAATGAACAATTATTTCTGCATGACAGCAAGCCATGCTTGGGGGGACTGCCCTGCCTCAATGGCTGTAAATGCTTGTGTTATCATGGCAGAGACAACAGAGGCAGAGAACAGAAACTCTCACTAAGGTCAAAGCTAATGCCCCCTATTCCCGCCCACTCTTTCAAATGATGCATTGCAGAGGCGATCCAAGATGATAATCCATCAGCCAACCCTGCATCCACTCGCATAGAGTTGACAGTCACAATAGCCAAACTCAGCCGATTTCCTGTAAAATATTGAGACAACTATCGAGAGAGATTAGCAGCCTGAATAATATTTTGATATTGAATGGAAGTCACGCACAATCCAGGATATTTCCACTCGCAGCCTACTTGTGCTAGCTGCCAAAGGGTATCTATTTGTTCTGACTCAGCTGCATCACAGCAGCTGCATTGGTTAAAGGTCCTCCTAGCTCTCTGCACACCTTCATCCAAGCTTCCAACCCTTTACTCTTATAAGGTATGATAGCAGCATGGTACTCCCTTGTGCACTGCTCATAAACCAGCTGTTTGATCAGCGGTATGGCTACATCTGGATCACCAAATATTATCCCTGCAGCTTCTACTAGTCTAGCCACAAAGTCAGAAAGCAGCTCCATGGGTCCTTGTAAGATCTTAGTCAAGTTACCACTCACTTCTCCCTTATTGGGCAAGGACTTCCATGCCTTTATAGCAATCTGATTCACCTGCTCAAAGACTTGCAATGGGTAACCAGTCTGTTGATTAGCAAAGCAACCTTGCCCCAAAAGCGTATCCCTATCCCAGGCTTGATTCCCAGCTGCGTGATTAGCGTCTGCCTGTTCATTAGCAAATTAAAGTGAAAGGGGCTGTGATCCAAATTAAAGTGAAAGAGGCTGTGATCCCGCAAGTACAGATGGACTCAGCCAAGGACTTTATAACCTTAAAATCCAAGGGCTCATGATATCTCTGCTGATTAGCATCCTCAAAAACTGGAAAGGCTGCAGAGGCCTCTCGCCATGTCTGCAGGCAAAAAGAGCACTGAATTCCAGAAGGTTGTGGCACTTCCGCATGAGGCGGAGGCACAGGAGGAAGTGCGCTCGGCCACGCAGGGGCGTGTGCACTTAGCCCCTCCCAGGGCGGAGGCACTGGCTTTTTTCTCAAGTCTCGCTCCTTCAGCCTTCCTTTCTTTCCTTTTTTCGTTAAAGCTGCCGCCTCCATTTTGTCTAGGACATCCTCCTTGTCACTGGAGGTCTCCGAACCACTCTCATACTCGTGCCCTGGATGGTGACAATTAAGGCAAAAACAGGCCACCAGAATAACGGTGAAAGCAAGTAGAGGCAGCATTGTAATTATGGCCACAGCAGCTATTGGTGGCACACCCAAGACCAAGGTCATTACCCCCTTTTTTCTAGTGTGCTGCTCATCACTCGCTTGCTGCGTTACCGCGGACTTTCACTTTGTCTCCTTCCGAGAACCTTTCTCTCTCGCTGCTTTACCGCTGGCTTTCGTCTCATCTCCCTTCCAAGAACTTTCTAAGCTCTGGCCCCACTTACTGGGCACTTACCGATAGATCGCCCTGTCCGCCAAGAGTTCTGAAACCTCACGGGACGCTTCACTTCACCTCGTGTTTATCTCCGTACGGGCCACCATTATGTGGCACACCAACCCTGCCCAGCAGGAATTAAGACACGACACAACCGGTTCCTTCTCAAGGCAGTTTACTCAGGAAACTTTACAGGCAGCATTGTGGAGAGGTGAGCCTGCGATCCCTACTCAGGCATAACTTATATCCCCTAGTAGGAGCCCATGAACTCATGCAACATGTCATCTCTCCATAGGCCAGGGAAAACATGTAAGATCAGGCCACTCAGAAGCACAACCTTCAAGCCAAATAAGGAGTTGTTTATCTCAGAGCTCTCAGCCAGCCATCTTTAGGGCGAGGTTCGGACTGCTCTCTACAAGTATTCAGATGCTAAGGGCACACCAAGGTTCCCTAAACATCAACCACTGGTCCCTGGACAACATTAGTCTCAGGCCAAAGCTACCCACTCAAACATCTGCTATACAGATAAATGATAATTCAGACTGGAAACTTAGAATAGCATCACAGAGCCACCCCTGTATCTGAATTACTCCTATTCACAAACAGGGTTTCTAATACGTTTATCTTGTGTTTATGTTATCCAAGTTACCTGGTGCTGTGACAAAACCCCTGAGGCAATCAACAAAGACTGTGAACTGTGGTTCATAGTATCAAGGAGTTCTGTGACCATCTGGCCCCATCACTGTAGACTAGCATTGAGGCAGAACAATCTGTAGAATGGGCACAGTGGGAGCAAAGGTGATTACTTCATAGCATCCAGGAATCAGATGGATAGTCTCTTCAAAGCAAGCTCCCAGTGACCTTCCTCCTCCAACCAAGCCTCATAGTTTATAGTTCGCAAAAACCACAGAGCCATTAGCTAGGGACCAAACCGACACATGGGTTTCGAGGGGAACACTTAAGATCCAAACCATGACAGCTGTGATGTTAAAATCCAGCAGCATCACAGAGATGAAACGGTTCTGCAGATAACGATGCCCTTGAGAGTCGACAAGTAACTGAAACTTCACAGGACAAATCACACCCTTTCCTTCTGAAAACAGGGAGCTTAAAAACTGTAAGATATCAAAAAGGAGGCTTTGTAACCCACACACTATGAGAAGCAGCTGACACTGTCTGATCCGTTTGCCTTCCTCACACCCTCGGGATGATTAGCCCTGAGCATTCCCCTCCACCCACGAAAGCATGGAGAGTTTCACCCCAATGACATCTCCTTCGTGGGAGAAGTGGAGGATGACTCGTTACTGCCTGAGCATCATGGTCGTGTGTACCTCACACTCACTGACCCTTTAATCCTCGCCACGTCTGTAAGGGTCAATAGTCTCAGGGCTTACCACACAAGCAGGATGACCTGAACTTGATCCCAGGCACCCAAGTAAAAGAAACCAGGGTGCAGCAGCACATGCCAGCAATCTCAGTGCTATGGAGGTGGAGACAAGAGAACTCATGCGGTCACTAGCCAGTCAGACGTACCAAACAGTGAGTTCCAGGCTAGGTAAGACACCTCATCTCAAGGTGGAGAAGTGATTGAGGAAGATACCCAACACCAACCTCTGGTATTTGTATGTAAGCACACAGAGAGAGGAGGGGGGATGGGGAGAGGGATAGGGAAAGAGAGAGAAAAGTAGGGGGATGCATGCACCTATGCAAAGAATTGATATAATTATCATTACTTTTCAAATAGACACTGTCTTAGAATTTCTATTCCTCTGATAAGACACCGTAAGCAGCAACAGTTAGGGGAGGAAAGGGTTTATTTCAGCTTACAGTGTCACATCATCATCTACCACTGAGGGGAGTCAGGGCAGGAACTCCAACAGGACAGAGATGACTCAAGGCAAAGCAGGAACCAGGAGGCAGGAACTGAAGCAGAAGCTGTGAAAGAATGTTGCCTACTGGCTGTTCCTCCTGTCTCGCAGGCTGCTGCTTACTGGCTGTTCCTCCCATCTTACAGGCTGCTTTCTTTTTTTCTTTTTTTGAAGATGCTTGTAGACATGTTTTATGATTCACCATAATAAACATCATTAACCATGTAGTAGAAGGAGAACAGCAATGGCTCACACAGTGGCTTCTATCGGCTTTCTTTCTTTTTTTTTTTTTTTTAATTAGGTATTTTCTTTATTTACATGTACATTTTCTCTTTCCCATCTTCCCCTCCAAAACAAACAAACAAACAAACAAACAAAAGCAAGAACAAACCCCTTTTGCCTCCCCCTTCCCCATGCCTGCCACCCCACCCTCTCCCACTTATTGGCCCTGGCATTCCCCTACACTGGGGCACAGAACCTTCACAAGGCTGAGGTCCTTTCCTCCTATTGATGATCGAATTTGCAATCCTCTACTATATACCTGCTTCCAGTACATTCAATCCCACCCTGTATAGTCCTTGATTGGTGGTTGGGTCCCTGGGAGTTCTGAGGGTACTAGTTAGTAATTGTTGTTCGTCCTAAGGGACTGCAAACCCTTCAGCTCCATAGAACCTTTCTCTAACTCCTTCATTGGGGACCGTGTACTCAGTTCAATGAATGGCTGTGAGCCTCTACATCTGTAGAAGACTAAAAGGTGGACATTTCATTCCTTCTTAAAAAGGGGAATCAAACACCCACAGAAGGAGTGGCAGAGATTAACTATGGAGCAGAGACGGAAGGAAGGACAAGCATATAGCTATCTCCTAAGAGGCTCTGACAATACCAGGCTGCTTTCTTATAGCACCCAGTGAACTGGGCCCTCCCACACCGATCATCAATCAAGAAAATGCACCAAAGGCTTGCCCACAGGCAGAGCTGGTAAAAGGGGCATTTTTTCAGTTGAGGTTTCCTCTTCCAATATGATTATTGCTTGTGTCAAGCTGACATAAAAGTAGCCAGCTACGTTTATCTACACCACAGGTCATAGTAGGTGTGGTTTTATTTGGCCTGGAGACCACAACACAATAGATATGTGGTCATAAAAGCTGACACATAGGGGTTTCCTTGGATGATCCTAATGGAATAAGAAAGCTGTGAGTATTTTACAACACACTGACATAGGGGTTAGAGTGGTCAGATTTCAATAAGGGCTACGTTCTACTGTGAAAAATGACAGCAAGTCCCAATCTGTAGTAGTCTCACAGAGGCTCTTATTTTCAGAGGCCGAATTACAGTTCTCCTTGTATCTGATAAAAGGCAACTGTAGCAGTTTTCCAAGGTGAGTGCAAGGTCATGAGACTCAAAGTCACAGTCCTGTTATCCCTAAATTGCAAAGACAATAATTATTATTATGCCACATCTATTGACTCTTTGAAATCACAAACTTGTAATCAGTCACCAGGAAAATAGCCATCACTCTCTCTGCTTCCCAAATCCATGAGAAAAGGCTAAGAACACAAGGAATGTAAGTCTGAGACAGTTGTCAAGAGCAGTGACTAACTCATATGGTGTGATCTGTAAGAATATTTGGGTTGGCTAAACACATCACTCCCATCTCAACAAGCTCCGAGTACTGCCCCCTAGAAGAATTCCTTTACAATCTTTTTCTCTCATTGCTTTTAAATTACAGCTTGCCAACTCTGTAATCCACTGAATTGCATCGTGGTAAGCGCTTTGGGAATGCCAATGCCTAGCCGTCATTCTCTGCATTACACACCTCGATTACAAGTTAAATAGATCCATAAGCATTCTGGGTATTGCCCATTGAGCATGAGGCTGGGTTTGAACCCCTGTAGTCTGCCATTGCTTTTGATGAGGTGTGGGCCTCCCTGTGTGCCATTCAGGGAGAAAGTTCTCTGTAAGCTCTTCACAGAATATTGGTCAGATAAGGACCACATCTGTAAGAATAAAAATGTGTGTGCTGGGAACATCTGGGTCCTCCATCCTCAAGTCGCCAGGCACACCTGGTGGATCTGAAACACTTCCACCAAAGAATAAGAGAACAGTAATTTCTCATATCTTCAGGTGGCTATAGGTAGAGCTGCTGAGTCCTACCACAATGCCAGCATGATAGAAGTCCAGTGTGTGACCACCTCCCTGACCCCCCCTGAGACAAGATCTCATGCAGCCCTGGCTGGCCTTGAGCTTACAGAAGTGCACTACCACCTACACCCAGTTCATGCAGTGCTGGGGATGGAAACCAAACCTTCATGTATGGCAGGGAAGTCCTCCACCAACTGAAACACATAAACCAGACCTGGTGAAATGACTTGAAATTAGTATCATACACCCTGCATCTCTTCTACAGTATTCTCAGGATTAACTTAGAAATTGAGGATCAAGTGAAAGTGACAGCCTAATTCCATCTTCTTTCAATTTCACTAAAAGTAGGAAGTTGTGTGTGTATGTCTTCTAAAAAGTTTACTACAGTCACTTCATTCACATTTTTGGTTTCTAGATCCTAGAACATCTCTAGGACAGGTGAGACTTTACCAAAATCTATGTAGTGACTATCAATTGCACTCATTACACCTGACATTCTCATTTCTGTGAATACTTTGTTTAGACTATACACTCAGGAAGGAACAGGAAGATGTGCATTTGAACACAACTGTGTAAGTAGTATTGGGAGATAAAGTACTTTTCCGTTACCATCCAAACTGAAACATCAGATAAATCCTGGCAGGTGATTCCCTATTCCCTAACTGCAATGTCAGTCAATCTTCACGTCTAATCAGTCAATAAGTTCCTTTCTGTCCAAATATCCTGACCTCATTTATCAACTGAAATAATACATTCATTTTGAAAGCCACTCATTTTAGTATGGAATGTAGATAAATCTACTCTAATTGGATCTCTTTCTTCATAGATGGGTTTTAAAAGACCTACACTGAACATCAATGGCAATGATGTGCCAGTTGTGGTTTAACTCTTGGGAACCAAAGCTTGTTTCTGTATAAAACTGGTGTTTCCAAGCCTAGAAGGGTTCAAACCATGGATAGGAGAATAAGACTAGTGATTTCCCAGCCATACCAACAGCTCAGAAGAGGAAAGCTTGCATGTTATTCGTGGCGAAAGCCAAGCCAACTGCACTGCCAGCAGACAGTGGATAATTGCAAGCAGACTAGTGAGCCCTGTGTAAAGAAACACTGGCCCAGTCCTCAGAAGCATGGCCTGCAGGAATCTCTCTCCTTCTGAGTCTGCGGATGCCATGAACTCTGGTAATCTGACAGTGACAAGAAATGCACTTTCCTTCATGCTAGCCTCTGACTTCAGTGCCTCATCCAACAGAAAAGCAAGTAAAACAAAACGGCTAGCGGCTATCAAGGGATAAGAAAACCAAGAGCTTAAGAACTGTGCCACCCTGGGGCTGGAGAGATGGCTCAGTGGTCAAAAGCACTTGCTGCTCTTCCAGAGGACCTGAGTTCAGTTCCTGGCGCCCAAGTTGGACAGCTCTTAACTGGCCGTGGCTCCAGCTCAAGGGACCCTCACACCCCTTCTGGCCTCTGTAGCCATTGCACTCACACAGCATACACTCACAGAGAGTGAAAAGTCCAAAATCCAAGTTATCCCTCTCCGCTCAGAGAGTATGGCACATGGAACACAAAGTGGATAGGCATTATTTCTTGTTGGTTGGTTGGTTGGTTGGTTGGTTGGTTGGTTGGTTGGTTGGTTAGCTAATTGGTTGGTTAATTGGTTGGTTGATTGTCTGACTTTTTTTTTTGAGACAAACTCTAGCTGTGCAGTCCAACTAGCCTTGAACCCATAGCAATTCCCTTACCTCAGCCTACTGAGACTGTAATTTCAGGGGTGAGCCCACTTGGTGCCAACAGAAGTGTGTGGCTAAGACATGGAGGAATCTAATGTCTAAGGTCAGCGTTTTCTTTCCATCATCCTATTTTTTTAGTGGCTGATTGTAGATGGGGGAACATAGCCTGCCTGTCTTCTAAAATTAAACACTTCTGCTCATATTATATTCTATATGGATGACCTCTGTGCTCAGATCTTCTTTTCTTTTCTTTTAATTAGATATTTTCTTTATTTACATTTCGAATGATATCCCCTTTCCCTGTTTCCCCTCCGAAAAAAAAAAAACCCTCTCCCTCCCCCATCCCCCTCCTCACCAACCCATCCTCTCCCGCTTCCTGTCCCTGGCATTCCCCTACACTAGGGCATAGAACCTTCACAGGACCAAGGGCCTCTCCTCCCATTGATGACCAACTAGGCCATCCTCTGCTACATATGCAGTTGGAGCCGTGAATCCCACCATGTGTACTCTTTAGTTGGTGGTTTAGTCCCTGGGAGCTCTGAGGGTACTAGTTAGTTTGTATTGTTGTTCCTCCTAAGAGGCTATAAACCCCTTCAGCTCCTTGGGTCTTTTTTCTATCTCCTTCATTGGGGACCCTGTGCTCAGTCCAATGGATGGCTGTGAGCCTCTACTTCTGTATTAGTTAGGCACTGTTAGAGCCTCTCAGGAGACAGCTATATCAGGCTCCTGTCAGCCAGCACTTGCTGGCATCCACAATAGTGTCTGGTTTGGTGATTGAATATGGGGAGGACTGCCAGGTAGAGAAGTCTCTAGATTGTCCTTCCTTCAGTCTCTGCTCCACATTTTGTCTGTGCAACTCCTTCAATGGGTATTTTGTTCCCCCTTCTAAGAAGGATTGAAGTATCCACACTTTGGTTTTCCTTCATGAGTTTCTTGTGGATTGTGGATTGTATCTTGGGTATTCTGAGCTTCTGGGCTAATATCCACTTATCAGTGAGTGCATACCATGTGTGTTCTTTTGTGATTGGGTTACCTCACTCAGGATGATATTCTCCAGATCATTCTATTTCCCTAAGTATTTCATAAATTCATTGTTTTTAATAGCTGAGTAGTACTCCATTGTGTAAATGTACCACATTTTCTGTATCCATTCCTCTGTTGAGGGACATCTGGGTCATTTCCAGCTTCTGGCTATTATAAATAAGGCCGCTATGAACATGGTGGAGCATGTGTCTTTATTACATGTTGGAGCATCTTCTAGATATACAGATCTTCTTTTCAAAACACAGAGAAAGCATTTGTCACACTCAACTATTGTCACCACTGTGGCTGGCAGAAGCCATGGTTCTGCAGAGACACGTATCCTTCTAGAAGACTTGTGTAACAGGCAAGGTTCTGTATAGAACACACATTGCACACACACACACACACACACACACACACACATACACACACACACACACAGAATCAATTGGGTTTCCTTGCACAGTAGGAGCTGGGTGGTCCAGCAAGGGTTGTCTGTGCACTGAGACTGAACACCTCAGCAGTCCCAATATGATGCTGCAGGCCTGATGTTCCTGGAGTGTAGGTAGCACCGAGTCCACACTGGAAGACCAAAGACACTAGAGTGCAACGTAAGCAGATGACAGTAGCAGCAATGGTCACACTCAGAAGGAAACAGCATGCTTTATGGTCAGTCCTTGTCTTAGTTAGAGTTTTACTGCTGTTAACACCATGACCAAGCCAAGTCTTATAAAGGACAAGATTTAATTGGGGCTGGCTTATAGGTTTAGAGGTTCAGACCACTATCATCAAGGCAGGAAAATGGCAGTGTCCAGGTAGATGTGGGGCTGGAGGAGCTGAGAGTTCTACATCTTGTTCCAAAGGCAGCCAGGAGAAGATTGGCTCCCATGTGGTAAGGAGGAGGGTCTCATTGCCTACTCCCACAGTGACACACTTCCTCCAACAAGACCACACCTATTCCAACAAGGCCACACCCCCAAACAGTGCCAGTCCCTGGGCCAAATGACCTTGGAAATAGATTCCTCATCAAAGCACCCAGAAAAAAATAAAAAACTCGCCTATGACAGTTACCAAATCATGTTAAAGTTCTAAGCTGTGGCCACTTGTTATTCAGAAATAGAAAACTAATACACCTGTCTTGGATTTCAGGTGAGGATAGTCACACAAAGAAATCATGATAAAGGAAATTTTTCCAAAAAACCTACTTTTCCTCATAGCAGAGTGACTAGATAACAAGTTTTCATGGAGCTTGACTTGATTTAATGAAGATGTCTGATTAAGGTCTGTGTGTGTGTGTGTGTGTGTGTGTGTGTCTGTCTGTCTGTCTGTCTGTGTGTGTGTCTGCGTGTCTGCGTGTGTCTGTGTCTGTATGCCTGTATGTGTGTGTCTGTGGGGTGGGGTTGTGTCTGTGTGTGTGTCTGTATGCCTGTGTATGTGTGCATCTATGTGTCTGTATGCCTGTATCTGCATGTCTGTATGTGTCTGTCTGTCTGTGTGTGTCTGTGTGTCTGTGTGTGTGTCTGTACATGTGTGTGTGTTTGTATGCTTGTGTGTGTCTGTGTATGTGTGTATGTGTGTGTGTCTATATGCCTGTGTGTGTATGTGTGTCTGTATGCCTGTGTGTGTGTCTGTGTCTGTGTCTGTGCGTGTCTGTGTGTGTGTGTGTCTGTTTGTCTGTGTCTGTGTGTTTGTGTCTTTGTGTGTCTGTATGCCTGTGTGTGTGTCTGTGTGTCTGTATGCCTTTGTGTGTGTCTGTGTGTCTGTATGCCTGTGTGTGTCTGTGTGTGTTTGTCTGTATGCCTGTGTGTGTGTGTGTCTGTGTGTGTGTCTGTGTGTCTGTATGCCTGTGTGTGTCTGTGTTTATTTGTCTGTATGCCTCTGTGTGTGTGTCTGTGTATGTGTGTATCTGTGTATGTGTGTCTGTGTACGCCCATGCATATGTAAGTGTGTGCATAGTTGCAAGTGGAGGTCAGATGTCAACCTCAGTGTTGTCCCTCAGGAGCTATGCGTACCTTGAACATGGTCTCCCACTGGGACCTGGTGCTCACTGATTGGACAGGCTGGCTGGCCAGCAAACCCCAAAAGTCCACCTGTCCCTACCGGCCCAGTGCAAGCCACAGTGCCTAGCTTTTATCCTGGGTACTGATCTGAACTCAGGTTCAGTACCTCATGCCGCACCTCCAAGCACTGTAGACTTAGCTATCGCCTGAGCCCCATCTGATCTTACAGTCACAAATATTGAACTTTTAAAGGGAGACCGAAAGCTTCAAAAAAGAACAGTAAACTCTCCTGGAGCCAAAAAGACCATAAATAAATAATAGCTAAATAAATAAATGAATAAATAAAGGCTGACTCTGTGCATAAAATTTGCATTTGAATAGCATAGGGTATTAACATCTTGTCAGCTTACACTCACAACCCACACACTGTCTCCAGAAATATGCTTACCACCAAGGGAGAAAGTCAGATGTGTACAAGCCAGAAAACAGGCTGCCAAATGTAAGCCCACTGTCTTAGAAGCCGGGCAGTGAATGGCAGGGAGAAGTGGGGCATCTTGAAAGTAATACCTTGAACTGCTGCCATGGGGATAATGAATTCAACTAACTATGAAAATATTCTTCTGAAAGAAACAGTTTTGTGAAGTTATTCCCTGGGAAGGAAGAAAAGTCATGCACTCCTTCGATCACAGAGAATTTAAAACCCACTCGTGTCGCCAGCTAACAGTGACAGATGACGCCTCTATGCCACAACAAGCATGCTGCTGGGGGCCAGCACTTTATAACGGCAGCACAAGGCAGGTGCCATGCCAACCTTTCAGGTTCAAACACACCACCACAGGGAGGTCGCTAGCTCCCAGAGAAGACAGCTGTAGCTGGGTTAACCTTTCTGTGGAGAAAGGGAAATTTGTCAGCCAGATGGAGGGCTCCTGGAGCTGGACAGATGGCTCAGTGGGTAAGAGTACAGACTGCTCTTCCAGAGGAACCAAGTTTGGTTCCAGGAAGCCCTGTCAGGTAGCCTGTAACTCCAGCTCCACAAGAATCCGATTCCTCCGGCATCCTAACCACCTCACCTCCACTCAGTATGTGTGTGTGTGTGTGTGTGTGTGTGTGTGTGTGTGTGTGCACGCGCACATTAAAAATCATATTTAATAAGATTTAAATTTTTAAAAAAATGAGTAATCTTCCAAAGCTTTGATTCTAATAGTTCTTGAACAGCCAGACATGATGGTACATGCCTGTGATCCCAGCACTTGGGAGACAGAGGCAGGAGAATAGGGAATTCAAGGTCAGCCTCAACTACACAGTGAATGTGAGGCCAGCCTCTGCAACATGAACCCCTGTCTCAAATAACGGTGATGGGGGCTCAGTAGACGATTCAGTGTGCGGAGTTCTTACTGCAAAAGGATGAAGACTGGAGCCCAGGTCTTCAGCACCCACGTCAAGGTCAGGTGACCTTGGTGACCTAGAGCCCCAGGGCTCATGATGTGAAGACCGGAGTCTCCAGGGCTGACTAAACCTGCTGATGCTGCACACTTTGGGCTCAGCAAGAGAGCCAGCCTTAGTGAACAAAGTGAAAAGCAATGAAAACACCCGACGTGAACCTCTCACTCTACGGGCACAGATGGATAGACAGGCAGATGGACAGACGGATAAAAAGACAGGTGGACAGACAGATACACACTTGTGAATGTGTGTGTGTGTGTGTGTGTGTATAGCACACATGTGCCTATGCAAATAATAATGGCCCTTGATCTCAATTTCCTTCAATAAAGCTACCCAGTCATAAAATGCTAGCAAAAATCTGTCACTGCTATATGTTATATTTACATTTGATCTTCTAAGAGCCGCAATGGACCATGGCACGTAGACTCGAGTACAGTTCAGCTTTTCTAAACACTGCCTGGCTCAACTCTCCTCACAGGGAGCTTGTGTTTCTGACATCCCACATCTGCAGTGGCCTGAGGAGATAAAAAGTCAACCAACCACTCAGCCAAGAGGAGCACATGATGGAGGAAACTTCCTGCCCAGAGAGCAAGAGTCAAGGAAGTCCAGCCCCTCAGAGCCACATCCATCACCCACAGCAGGGGAGGAGCAGTGGCAAAAGCGGGAGCTGAGGGAAGAGAAATAAACCAGCTAATTTCTCCTTTCCAGTCTGAACGTGTTGGAAATGAATCTGAAACCCTTTCATCCAACGGCTTCCCTAGAGTCAGATCACAGAAAATCAGGAGGAGATTTGAGTCTTCCTATTGTTCACAGAAGAGTGAGGATGAGCTCAGAAACCCACCATTCAGGGGTCAGAACCTAGACAAAACTGTGAGACAGTGGGTAGTGTGGTCTAGCCTCACCCCGTCACCTTCCTGGCTTGCCTGAGAACTCCTTAGTTTCAACACTGAAAGTCCCAGTTGCTAAAGGCCCCTCAGTCCTACATGAGTCTTGTCTGCATGCATCAGTGTTAGAAAAACTCCCTCTCTGGGGCTGGTGAGATGGCTCAGTGGGTAAGAGCACCGTCTGCATCGGATGGCTGCTTGCAAGCAGACACAGCTGATCCGATGAAGATGTGATGGCTGTGATGCTCTGAGGGTGAATTCTACAACCATCAGGTTGCAACCATTCATTCCCAATATGCAGTCACAAATGTAAAACAAAGACGTCTGGCTCAAGTTGGTGCCCATTCTCATAGACTTTAATAATGTGACATCACTAATCTCTGCAGGAAGCATCAGATTCACGGTTATCCATGAGCACACGGTTCGACTGTCTTTTGAGAGTTGCTTACTGGCATAGTTTGGCTGTGACCTGTGAGTTCTTAAAGTCTTAAGGTGCTCCATGGCGTCCTATGCTAAAGATAGTCGCCATCCTTTGCCCTATAGGTGTGCTAGGACAGCATCCTATATGTTCATTGGAGTTGACCCTAACCGTACAGAAAACCTGAAATAACAGTGGGGGTCCCCACCCCTGAGCAGCGACATGGCAAAGGCGGTGGCTAGCAGGGCAGAAGCAGAAGTGGGATGCATGGCCAGCTCTGCCACCTCATTCGAGGTCCTGTCAATATGTGGGAGCGGGGGGGGGTGGTGGGGCAGGGAGGACAAGAAAGAGAAGCTTGAAGGTTCTGCTACCACCCCTCCCCCCTTGCTCCTGATGGAAATGGAATTGCATGTCCACCGCCTTCAGACCCAGACTTCAGCTTCAAGAACTGGTCAATAGTGTGCCTCTATTCTCAGCATACAAAAATCGATATGAAAATAACCAATGACATCGTGGAAATTTATGATAACTCTCAGGGAAATACATCCTCTCTCAACGGGAGATGCAGATAGAAAGGCTGCATAGAAGGAGTGACTGTAAGACATAATCGATATGGTCCACTTCAGTATGCTGTGCCCTTACCTCCCAAAGAGTGACAGGTGAACAGGAGGCTCCAAGTCCCTGTCTCCCTGCCCTGCTGTCTGGAATCCATTTGTCTCAAGTCTCTGAGAGTTGGAAAGTTGTAGACCACTGTCCGCTGTTTGACTGAGCCCAGGATCTGAAAGGGGAGTAATCTCAAATGCAGACTATTTGTTACACAAGGTTTTGTCTCCTGAACAGGATGGGGAACTTGGGAAGGGGTTTTACTGGAAGAGCTGGAAGATCGTAATTCTCTGGAGTTCCTGCCTGTTGAAAAAGAGGGCAGAAATTTCTGAAGAGCAGGGATCTTTAGAAAGCAGTCTTTGTCTCTTCTCCCTGCTGAAATCCCTTTCTGCACAGGGGTGTATTAAACACTGCCTCGCTTTTCCTAGTCTTCTTAATTTATTCGAGTGTGAGCAGCTTGTTTCCCACAGACTCGGAATTGGGTAATAAGGGACCCCTTGCAGCTCGGGCTCTCTGAGTTCTGGCTGCTCTCCTTTTCAATGCCCAGTGCTGTGACAGAGTGAGAAATAACAGTTTGTTGAGGAGCTGGGCTCGAAATTGGGTTGGTGGACTGCTTGTCTGGCATGCACACAGCCTCAAGTTTGACCCCATCAGTGTTGATGTGTGATGGCTAGAAAACTGAATGGGGGACACGTGGGAAATTTCTACCTGCTTTGTTAATTTTTCTGTAAATGGATAAACATTCTTATGCACGGTCTTATTCCTGAGTATTTTTATTCATGTTCATATGATTTCACCAGAAATCATATGAAATATTCGCCGGAGACAAGCCAGTGACCCAACACCCTCCTTTCTTCATAAGGTCTTCAGATTCAGGTACTTCATTACACCATGGAAAATACACTACTATAGCATGCATACAAAATATAAAAGAAGTGGTTTCGGGAATCAGTAACATGAATGGGAGGGAAGAGATGCGAGACACATAGGTTGTATATGTAGTAGAAGTAGGGTTTTTTACAATTTAAAATAAATTATTATGAAATTTTCCCAGCCAGTGACTCATGCCTGGAGTCAGCTCTTGGAAGGCAGCAGCAGAAGGATCTCTATAAGTTCAATGTCAGCCTTGACTGCTATTGTGCCTGGCTTTATTGTCAACTTGACACAAGCTAGAATTAATTATCTTAAATTAGAGAAGGCCTCAGATTGTCCATAGGCACATCTACACTGTGTTTCTCAATTAGTGATTGATATGTGAGGGCCAGTCCCACAAGGTGGGACCCCTGGGTAAGTGGCCCTGGATGTACAAGAAAGCAGACTAAGTAAGCCATGAGGAGCAAGCCAGTAAGCAGGGTTCCTCTGTGGTGTCTCCGGTTCCTGCCTTGAGTTCCTGTCTTGACTTCCTTCAGTGATGGACTGTTCCCTGGAAGTATAATATAAAATAAATCCTTTCCATCCCAAGCTTTGCTTATTATCATGTGGTGTTTTGTCTCAGCAACAGAAACATCCATTAAAACATCCACACACAATGGGTTCTAGACCAGGACCTCAAGACCAATCTTTGCTATAATGTAGATATTGTCCAAAAAAAAAAACAGGCTTTGCAGATGCCACTGTCGCTTTCTCGCCACTTGCTGCAGCCATGGTCAACCCCACCGTGTTCTTCGACATCACGGCCGATGACGAGCCCTTGGGCCGCATCTCCTTCGAGCTGTTTGCAGACAAAGTTCCAAAGACAGCAGAAAACTTCCGTGCTCTGAGCACTGGAGAGAAAGGATTTGGCTATAAGGGTTCCTCCTTTCACAGAATTACTCCAGGATTCATGGGCCAGGGTGGTGACTTCACACGCCATAATGGCACCGGTGGCAGGTCCATCTACGCAGAGAAATTTGAGGATGAGAACTTCATCCTGAAGCATACAGGTCCTAGCATCTTGTCTATGGCAAATGCTGGGCCAAACACAAATGGTTCCCAGTTTTTTATCTGCACTGCCAAGACTGAATGGCTGGATGGCAAACATGTGGTCTTTGGGAAGGTGAAAGAAGGCATGAACATTGTGGAAGCCATAGAGCGTTTTGGGTCCAGGAATGGCGGGACCAGTAAGAAGATCCCCATTTCCGACTGTGGACAACTCTAACTTCTTTTGACTTGCGGGCATTTTACCCATCAAACCATTCCTTCTGTAGCTCAGGAGAGCGCCCCCACCCCATCTGCTCGCAATACCCTGTAATCTCTGCTCTCACTGAAGTTCTTGGGGTTCCATATCTTCCTCATTCCCCTTCAAGTCTAGCTGGATTGCAAAGTTAAGCTTATGATAATGAATAAAAACTAAGTAAAGAAGAAAAAAACAAAAAACAAAAACAAAAACAAAAAACCAACAACAACAGAAAAAAAACCTGGCTATAAATCCAACACCCACTAATATGAAAATTATAGAGAAATGTATTTAAGATTATGTGATATACATATAAATTTACCATTTAGTAAAGACAAAAGCAAATTTGCAAGTTAGACAAATTGTTTATTTTTACATAAAGAATCAGATCTTTGCTCAGTGTTTGATACTGTAGGACACAACATTTGCAACATTTTCAGAGCTGACTGGAATTTTGATTCTATAGGTAGCAGTGTTGAAGATTGTTTTACATACATAGTACATAACAGCAGAATTATGTTTAGGTTAAAGCCATTTTAGAAATTATTGAAAATTCTGTTCTAATCCTAAATCAAAATTCAAAGAGTAGTTATTTACATTTTTGATTCATCTGTCTTTATTTTATATGATGGATGTTTTGCTTACATATATGTCTGTGTGTGTACCATGTGTGTCCCTCTTATCCATGGAGGTCAGAAGACGGTCCTAAACTCCTTGGAACTGGAGTTACAGATGGTTGTAAACAACTATGTAGATGCTGTGACTCAAACCTCGGTCCTCTATAAAAGCAGCCAGTACTCTTAACCACTGAGCCATGACTCGAGCCTTTTACAACAGCAATTTAAAGAAACAAAATATTCCAACATGTTACAATTGAAATGTATACTATGTTGGTCAATGCCAAGAATTGAGAGTGCAAAAATCCTAAAACTCTCTGTTTTCTACAGTCAAACCATTGTGTTTCCGTAAGGGCAGAAAACTGCATACAATAAAATCATAGCCACTGACAATATACAATGGTCTCAAAACTAAGCCAAAGTAGTTTGAACCACATGCATTGGCATTGTGCATGTGGCATGTGGGCACACAAAGCGCACAGGGTTCCTGTTGCACGTTCAGAACCAAGGCTTCAGGTGAAACTGAGTGGTGTCACACAGGTGAGTGTTACTGGAACATCTCTGAGTCACTACACATTGGATTTGGAAGTGAGCGTTAGCTGTTGAACGTTCAGAAACATTGGCCTGTTGCCAAATTCTCCATATTCAGTTTTTTACTTCCACCTCAAGTCATGACTCACAGTTTAAGACACTCGCTCTGAATGTAAAGGCACACATAGGTTAAAAGTGAAAGTTTGATAACTCCATCCCGTGCAATAGAACCCACAGGAGAGCAAGGGTGACCACAGTCATATGAGAAAAAAATAAGAGGCTACCTCAAAGGACAGAGATAAGAGTAGCAATGTATAGAATAGAAGCTCTTTCAACAGAAAAATTCAATGATTATAGATGTGTGTGTGTGTGTGTGCCAAATAGCACAGCACCCAAATGCATAAAGAAAAATATACAGAGTTGGAGTCAGAGACCATGACACCGCAATAGTAACAAATTTCAATGCCCCAACACTTTGAGTAAAGAGAAGAAAAAACTAGGCAGAAGATAACCAGAAAACAGAAAACATAAGCAACACCATAGACCAAATGAGGCTAACAGACAGAACGCTCCCTCCAATAGCAGAGGAAGGCATATTCCTCTCAAGTACACACAACACTGTCTCCAATCGAGTGTTAGGCTGCAAAACGAGTCATAACAAGTTTTAACCACCTTATCTGTACATGATAAGGTGAAACTAGGGCAGGAGGAGCAGGATGTGGCTCAGTGGGTAAGCGTACTTACCTATTGCTCTCGTAGAGGGCCTGGGTTCAGTTCTCAGCACCCACACATGATGACTCACAACCAGCTGTAACTTCAGTTCCAGGTGATCTAGTGCCCTCTTCTGGCCTCCAGGGGCACCTACACATATGGCACACACACACACAAACACACACACACACACACACACAC
>JADRCD010138145.1:0-10305 GCA_019843815.1 Montemys delectorum | reverse complement strand
ATGTATGTATGTATGTATGTATGTATGAATGTATGTGTATATATACATCACAGCTTACTATGTACCTCTGGCTGTCCTGGAATTTACTATGTATATCATAGTGACCTTGAACTCACAGATCCACATCCCTCTGCCTCTTGAGTACTGGGATTAAAGAGCTGTGCCACCATATCTAACCAAAACTAAGTATTTCTAAAGTGTTTTTCTACATTATATGAAAAGATTTTAGTACTTGAATTCATTTAAAATCTAGCATAAAATTTAAATGAGAGTAAAGTTAGCAAGCTTTCTAAAATCTTTAAAAAGAATTTCAATAACTTAGAAAATTATAACAAGAAACCATATTACCTGTACTCAGTAATTTAGCTGTGTCTAGGTCTTGGAAAGAAACGCCTTCATTTAACTGGACAGGGCATCGATAATTTAGCATCTGTAGCAAGTAATTGATCCCATCAACAAGGTACTAAATAAAGAAGCCAAATAAATTAAAACATTACACAAAGAACTAGAAAAACAAGTACCTTTTTCTCATTCTTTACTCAAAATTAAATGGACTAACATATAGGTACATATAATTACTATTACATTCCAATGGCATTTGGACTGAGCATTCTAAGACTGTCCTAATATAATTAAACCCCTAAATACAACAGTATGAAACAAGGAAAAAAATGTCAACTACAAATACAGGCTGCAGTAATACACTTGTTCAAAAATGTTATCAAAAGATAAATTCTATAAAGATGGATTGAAAAGAACTTTACAAATGTATATGGAGTTTTGTTTGTTTTGTAATACTTAGAACTGAACCTAGGGCACTGTGAATGCTAGACAGTACTCTTTAACATGAGACAAAATTTCCAGCCCTTTTTATGATTCTGATATATTTTAACTAAATGTTTCTACCTGAATATATGGCCTTCAGTTTCTAAGCTGATGGAAACTATGGGTACATTTAGAATGAGCTAGAATTTTTAGTGACACAATACTAAGATCCATGTCCTTGTAATAATAATTGTTAGAACAGAGATAAATCACTGGTCATTGTGTTTTAAGAGCAGGGTCATACATGCTTCTCAGGAGTCCCTTGCCTACAAAGAGATACTCACAACAAGACTACTTCAACCAAAGAAAATATTTAGAAATGAATAGCTTCATCTTATATTCAAACAAACATAAAAATCAAGAACTTAAGAAACTCATGCAGTATTCTTCAAATGATGATAATCTTTCCTGTCATCTTACTCTTCACAGCAATTCCAAGACCCTGTGAACCTAAAATGTAGTTCTACCAGTCCAGAACCTCTTATCTCACTACTGTTATAAAATGCTTTAAATCCCATAGATGTCACCGGGAAGTGGTGGTACTCGCCTTTAATCCCAGCACTTGGGAGGCAGAGGTAGGTGGATTTCTGAGTTCAAGGCCAGCCTGGTCTACAGAGTGAGTTACAGGACAGCTAGGGCTATACAGAGAAACCCTGTCTCAAAAAAACAAAATAACAAAAAAAAAAAAAAAAAAAAAAAAAAAAATCCCATAGATATCAACAATCAAAATCATAAATGATTTTTTTTTTACCTTTTGAAGCAAATTAGATTTTCTCAGGAGCCACTCCCGTCTCTTAGTCAGAGAATGACAATACATATACAGCAGGGCCCCTCGTCTCCAAGAGAGGCACTCCAGTAGCTCATCCCCAAGCAAATCACACAGCTAAAAGGAAACATAAAAGGAATAGCCACAAAGAAAATCTATATATCTACAAAAATCAAACTTCTAAAGAAAACTGAACAAGTGAAAGCACTCATTTCACAGAACTTGCCCAAGTTAGGTTACAGAGGAAAACTTACATGTGAATTAAGTAGAAATAGTGTGGTCTGTTTGTAAATATACATCAAAATAACTCTGTAATTTACAAATAGTTTTATAAAATACCTTGAAATTATAGTAGCAAATTCCACTACTATTATTTGGAAAATGCAAAATTCATTGTCTATTAAAAGATACCATTTTAGAAACACATTGATTTGAGGCTTTTGTATCTTTTTTCTAGAAAGAAATAGGAATTAAAGATTAGAGTAAGAATTAAATTGCTAGAATAATGAAAAGTTATATGCAATAAATAATTTTAATAAATCAAAATGTTTGTAGTTGTGTGGCCTTTATATCTTGGTAATTTACTCCTCTTGCTAATCTGTCCTAATGAATACATAGAACCAAGAAGATATTTAGGTACACACTGAGCAGGCACTTAAATACAAGAAATAATTTACTTCTAGTAGTATTTAGCAGAGCCAGCAAGATGGCTCAGCAGATAATGGTGCTTGCTGCCAAACCTCAAGGTCTGAATTCAATTCAGTAGCTAGGGATTTCACAGCTGTGCAACAGAATAGTATAGTATAGTGGTATATCTGTCCAATCTAGGCATGCACCTCGTAAATATAGTAATTGAGTTGTGTGTTCTTTGCACGGGCATATTGGGGTTGGAAATTTACGGATATAAATCTGGCTGGTATAAATATAAGTCTTTCCCTTTCATGGAGATAGAGGGAGCTGAGTGAGACCACAGTGGTTGCTGGTGTTCTGTAGACCAGCCACGGGAACCACAGCCAGAAGGCCACTTGGAGCTAGCTGTGGAGGATGAGCAAGACAGCCGATGCTGGCACCTAGCCAGAACAAGTGTGGGTTCTTTCAAAATTACACACTATATAGATCTTGTATGGTAGAAGAAGAGAACTGACTCCAGCAAGCTGTTCTCTGACCTCCATATGTGTACTGTGTATGTTCATGCACACATATGCACCCACAAAGAAATGAAAAAAATTAAAAGAGTATCCAGGACTAGATCTGTAAAGCCATCTAGAGAAGGCAGTTAGCAACTGTGTGAACAGGATGTCACAGACATAACACAGACCATCAAAGGGTGAAGGAGACAGACTTGGGCAATGCCTGCCTGTCTCTAAATTGAGAAAGAAGAGGGTTCCTGAAAAGATCAAGAGAAAAAAGCATGCAGAAGACACATGATCAGTGCTAGCAAGAAAGGTTGAAAATGTTCATCAGGATCAGGATTTAATCAGGCAGTAAACAGGGCTGGGTATGGCAGGACATGATAGTAATCCCAGTATTAAGGAGATGGAGTCAGGTTGTTCTGTGAGTCTGAGGCCAGGCTGGTATACAGAGTTCAGCAGGCATTTACATAGTGAGACCTTTTCTCAGAAACTTAAAGGAAAAAAATAAAGGCAATAAAAATAAATGTATAAATTAGATTTTATGACTGTCAAGAAACAAGACTTGCAAAAGTAAAAGGGACACAGGTATGTATCTGTGTTAGAAAAGGATTCTGTGGTATACTGCAATTCAAATTCCACTTTATAAATATTCTAAAAGTAATCAATAAAATACATTTTCCTGATCATGGCCTGGAGTGTTAAGTTCTCTTCCACCACTCCCTCTATCTTGAGACAGGATCTTTCTAAGTACTCTTGGATCTCACTATGTAGACCAGGCTGGCCTTGAATGCACAAAGATCCTCTGCCTCCCAAGTGATAGGATTAAAGCATGTGACACTACTCCTGGCAAACGTCTTCTTTTAATCTTCACATAAAACAATGCTACATTCACCACAACACAACAATATAGTCTAAAGAGCAGGGCAGCAGCCGACGATATGACAAGGTCCTATCATCACTGAAGAGTGCAGAACTTACTTTGGGATGCATATTGTTTTCTTTAGCTAAAATTTCTGGTTCTGAAAGAAAAGTGAGCAGCTCTTTTACTTTCTGAGGAGAACAGTCCTCGGGAAAATCCTCATCTACCAGCTTATTCTCTTCAAAATACGTCATGTCCAATATGGCCTTGAGACAAAGAAGAAAATGCATCTGTAAGAGATGGAGCTTCGCAGAATAAGGAAGAGTTTAACCTTGCGTATTAAAGGCTTTATTAGACACTCAACCATGTCGGTACAGTATTTAAATGTAAAAGTAAGCAAAATATTCAGCCATAAACAGGATTAGGGATGACACCATTTCAAGAAGTAAATGAAGTTTCATGTTCCAACTAACGTCATAATTATGAAAATGTAATCAGTTATTAAATTATTTGTTGTTAATATCTGTACAGCCCCAGAAAACTTTATAAATGCCTGAAGTATTACAGTATACTTCTACTTTTCAATACTGAATCTTTGGGGGATTTGTCTTCCCAAATATACAGCCACAATATACTAAATATGCATCCTGCTGCCACATAAATGAAGCATGCCATCAATACATACACTCCCAACACAGACTCCCCAGTAGCCTACAAGACCCTAAAAGCCCTTTAATACTTTTACCTTACTTTTGTCTTACTTAATCTACTGGATTAATACTAAGGAAACTGGGCTGCAGTGGTCACTAAACTAACCAAGGTCAGCGATATCCTCTCAAAGTTTCTTCCAGAGTAAAACAAGTATGTAAAACACATGAAATGCTCCAAGCACAATAAGTGATACAAAATCAAGGTGGAGAAAAACTGAAGAAAACACCTAGTTCCAACCTCTGACCTTCACATGAATAAACACAAGTACATAAGCACCCACGTCCACATGAATAAATGTACACACATGCGCACCCCCAATAGAACCAGACTCCACATTTTACTACCTGTGTATATAGTTCCAAAAGATTTGATGGATTTGAACGTTCCTTCTCTTCTCCACATAAAAGTTTCAATTTTTCTAGTGCTGCAGAGGCCCGAATTAAAAAGTGATCTGTAAGTAATAAAAACATGATTGTCTTACATAAATTCAAACATTTAAACAAGGAAAGCTATGTAACATAAATGGTATAACAAAACTATATTATGACAAGATAATGATATCTTACCTTAAACACTATTATATAAATAAAACCCAATCACAATAAAGTAAATTTAATCTCAAAAGCAAAGGAGTGAAAGCTTTTTAAATTTATTATTGCTCTTTCTTAAATCCATCTACATTCTCTTTTATGAGACTTTATTAAGGAAGTAAGTGTACAGCCCACTTCTTTCTTGGGTGTATGTGTAGTATCTATGCATGTGTGTGTGTGTATAGTGAAGACTGACACCAAAGTGTCTTCCTCAACCACACACATACTTGAACACAGAGCTTATAATTCTGGTAGCCTAGCTCATCAACTTGCTCTGGGATCATTGAGATTACATGGAAACCACTAGGCCACTTGGCCCTTCCCACAGTTCATCATGCTTGCACTGAGAGTGCTTAACCTACTGAGCTGTCTATGTAGCTCTCAGTCTATTCTTATAATATTTCTTTTACAATGTTGATACACTCTAAATACTTAAAATTTTACAATTTTTACTGGAATAATACAAAATCTACAAGTTTGCATAAAGAGCTTCCATTGAATGCATGCAATTTCATAAATGTACTTGTTAAATTAACTAAAAGAAAAATTGATCAGATCATATATTCATAAAATATCAGACTGTAAACAACTCTAAGTTTACCATACTTGTATTTCTAGCTGGTATAACTACAATGACAATTTAAAGGGTTATATCTTATTCCTCTAAAACTTCAAAATGGAGGCCTGGAGAGACGGCTCAGCAGTTGAGAGAACTACTTGTTCTTCTAGATGCCCTGGGTTCAAATCCTAGAACCTACATGACAGTTCCCAACTGATATTGAAGGTATCAGTAACTCCAAGATCTGATACTTTCACACAGAAATGTATGCAGGTAAAATACCACTATATATAAAATTGAAATAAATTATTTAAATAAAAAACTTTTGAAATTGAACAAATTACCTCATTCCTTCAAAACCTACAGGAAAAATAAAAACTAAACAAACAACAAAAAACTCTCAATATCTCCTGCATGTTTTTTTTTTAACCACAATTAACCCAAACTTTACCATCTTAACTCAACCATCTGTTTACTACAATATTTTTTTTCTTTTTCTTTTTCCTTTTTTTTTTTTCCTCGAGACAGGATTTCTCTGTATAGCCCTGGCTGTCCTGGAACTCACTCTGTAGATCAGGCTGGCCTCAAACTCAGAAATCCACAATATCTTCTTTATTTCTGATTTTGAGGGCCTCAAAGATACTGCCCACCCTTCTACTTCACTTCATGGAGTACATATGCATACCCCAGTACAAGACACAAAGTCTTTAAACATCTTTTCTGAAATACAGAACCTTTCCTAGTCAACGAGCAGTGGATTGGTGTGGCTTCTGCAGTTATGTAAAGAGATAAGCGGTTCAGTATTAAAATAAAAATACCATCGGATACGTCAGCAGGCAGTCACTTAATGACCTTTAGTTTTCCCCGGTAGCTGTAGCTTTAGAGGATTTTTATTGCTATAAGATCACTCTTAGTTAGCAGTCTTCACATCTCTCCTTGGCCCAGAAGTACTAACCCTACTATCCAGAAAACAAGATTCTACTGAGATCCAAAATAGTACAGAACATGGCACCCCCCACATGCTGTCCAAGCTGTTTATATTTTTCCCTTCACTTCTGAGATTACTGTAAATGCAAAAGACTTGTACTGAACTGCTGAAGTCACTGCTGAAGAGGAGTGGCATAGTTATTATTATAGGTCAGGTGTGGTGGTGGCATATCTACCATTCTGGAAAAGTCCATAAAAATACATTCCCTGTACTAGAAATATTTAAAGTAAACTGGCAAAGAAAAGATAAGTGTCTCATATAATCTTCAGAGAAAGTCCTTCTTATAATTTTATGTAGAACAATATCATACTGTTAAGAATGAGAAATAAGTGAACAATAACAAAAAAATGGCCATAAACGCAAAGAACATTCTTAAGTGGAATGATGTTTAGTGTTCTATTATCTAGTTTGAATAAATTTGAAACCAACATTACTGACAACTCAATAAAGACATATGACTGTTAAGCTAAAGGACAAATTTCGATGTAATTTCATGTTTAATTCAAATACATACAATCTTCTATTAAGTAACCCCGGTTAGTAATTCTCTAGTAATATTAACTTCAATGTTGAGTAGTAGCTTGTAAAGCAGATGGCTAAAGTTATGATTTTAGTAAATTTTCAAATGTATAAAGCCTCCAAACAAGGCCATGCAACACTGAACTTCTTTCCAGGCCGCCTTTTAAATCGGATCATAGAATTCTTTCATGAGAAAATATGAATTACTGTTTGGTTCAGTAATAATGAATAAAACTACCCGAGCTCTCTGGGATGACATGGATATACCCCAGGTAAATAACAGTGACTAAATCCTATGTTTCACTTGCCACAAACCAAAAGATAAAGCCTCAGTGTGGTGTGTGGGTCATGTGCTTCATTTAAATGTAGAACTGATTCTGTAAATATACCAACTATTCAATCACCTGGGAGAAATGTTTCATTATGGTCTTTCTATGAGTCTAATCACAAGAGTTTTAAAGCTCATGCATGTACTGTTGAACCAACTGGCAACTGAGAATTTATAAAAAGCAAACGGAGTCTAATGTCAGAAGAATGAAGTATTTCCTGAGTCCCTTTCCCATCTAAGGAAACAGCTAAGAACTAAAAGGTTGGGGTGGGGGGCGCATTACAATTACACCTTAACTGTGTACAATACTACTTATTTACAGTTGAATTTTGAATTGAGCACAAAGTGGAAATTCACAAAGCAGTAATGAAAAAGTGAACTGTCATGCACGTCTCTCTGTATTTACTGAATGCAAAAAAAAATTACTGTTCATTTTTGGACAGTATAAACATTCTGGAAAACGTCCACGTGTACTTTTATTTAAAGTCTACCCTTCTCGCAGATTTGACACCACACATCTGGTCGGATGTAAACAAAAAGGATTTCAAGGGATGTAGAAACCGCTGCATTGGTAACATGACCTCTGAGGAGAGGGCAAATGACCACCCAATAGGGATTGTCTCAGAAGTGCCAGCCCTCAGTGGGGCCAGGACCAGGGACCCCGCCTCGGACCGAAGGCCGCGCCTTCTGGCCACCGAGCGTAGCGGCTCCGCGGGTCTCACCACCGTCCGCCCACTTCCCTCAGCGGCGCTCCCTCACCGTCTTCCCCCGCGGCTTCGCTAAGGTGCTGTATGTGAGCCTGAGCCAGGTCCCCGAGCTCTTCCACCCGCCTCACCACACTGGACACCGCGGCCGCCATGGCCAACTCGGGCGCGGCCGCCCTGTCCACGTGACCGCGCGCCTGAGATCACCTGATGGCCTGGCTGGCGGGGTGTGGGCGGAGCCCGCCCTGCCGGTGGGCGGAGACATAGGCTCCGGGCTACGACCGCCCGACACCGCAAAGGTCGTTCCGGGTATTTAGTTCTTCCCAGTGGCCCTCTCCCTCCCACAATCCTGTGCTTCGAGGAGCCGGTAGGTGATGTAAGGGCACACCTCTCTCCCGCCTCCTTCTTTCAGCCAATCGGAAGCCGACCATGCCCTGGGCTGAGCCAATAGGACGTTGGCTCTCTCCGCGGGTGCCGGGAGGTTGCAGCCGCCGCAGCTGGCTGGAAGAGGGCCGATTGGAAGGCCTGGAAAGAGGATTGCAGCTGTTGGGCCGATTGGAAGGCCTGGAAAGAGGATTGCAGCGGTTGGCCCTGTAGTGAAGGAGGTTGACTAAAATAAAACTTGTCTGTAATGGGGGGGAGGTCAGAAACGGAAGTCTACGAACCGGTGAGATTCATCCAAGCTGCGAGACACAGTGTGAGGGCTGACAGCCTGGCAGTCCTCACCATGCTAGCTGGAATAACGCTTTCCGGATTTTAACCCCGGAGCTTGATTTTACTTCGGATTTATCTTGGCTAGCTCACATTTAAAGTACGTTAACTGTCTTGCGCCCTAAACGTGGTAGTGACCTCACTATTTTAGTTCACCTTGAGACCCTCCAGACAAGTGTGAAGTGTTCTTCCGGGTTTTAATTAGGCACTCGAGAGGTCAAATGACTTTGCATTCCATGAATGCTAATTCTTGCCTATGGCCACAGAAATCTAATGCTGTTTCGTTTTCTTATTTCCGGTTTGACACACTGTATCTTGAATAACTCTACCCTTCCCCTTATTTTTATGGTTTTTGTTGTAGCCTAGTAAGTAGAAAACATTAAAAATATGAAAATGGTAATGTGATCGTTTAAGAGTGACTAACCACAGTGACTTTTCTGCAAGTGGCCATGGTGACCTTTTTTTTTTTTTTCTCTAAATGTGATTTTACTCTAAATGCACAGAACAAAAAACATGTGTTCCGTGTCCTCGGTGCTTGTATAATGCTCGTATGTACTCGGGAAATGGTTTTTAATTGAAAACAATAATCAACAACAAATCTTCACCGTTACTTTCTAGTGAAGAATCTGAAGGCCAGGAAAATTGCATTCTATAATCAAGGTGAACTGGAGAATGCAAACTCTTAGGCCTGAGTGTTGACTTACTCTGTAATCCCAACACTTGAGAGGCTAAGACTGGAGGGATGCTGCCAGTTCTAGAGTAGCCAGTACATGAGACCCAGTTTACAAACAAGCAAGCAACCCACAGAAATTAAGGACCCATGTTCTAACATGCCAAACTGCACTAAATAACATGTACAGGCACAAGCTGGAGAGATCATTGCTGGCAACCAAGTGGCCAGTCCCAACTGTCTAGGCCTCCAGCCCCAGGGCATCTGATGCCTCTTTAAGCCTCCATGGACGTTGTATACTGACATATATATATGCCGGCAAAATACACATAAAATAAAGAAAACAATTACAATCATGATAATGCATCAAACTACAGTATTCTAGATGGAAAACCTTTTTTTTTTTTTTCTTTTTTTTTCTTTTGGTTTTTCGAGACAGGGTTTCTCTGTATAGCCCTGGCTGTCCTGGAACTCACTCTGTAGACCAGGCTGGCCTTGAACTCAGAAATCCACCCTCCTCTGCCTCCCAAGTGCTGGGATTAAAGGCGTGCGCCACCACTGCCCAGCTAGATGGAAAATCTTAACACTGGAAATTATTGTTCAACTGATATTTTGGTGTGTTCATTTTCAGAGAGAGAGTTGGAAGGGATCTGAGCCTAATAGTCTAGTCCTTTTTTTTTTTTTTTTTTCAGGTAAGGAGAATGAGAAGGATGAGACTGTTAAATTCCAAACTATAGAATACATGATTCTGTGGTTTATTCAAGATCTTAACAAAATAAGTGTTCCCATAGAAAGCTGGTTTTATCACAGAGAGACACAAGCTAGACCTTAGTAATTCACAAGAAAGTATTTAAACAGAGAACCCTTGTACTAGGAAGAAATGCATTTCCCCTCTAACTTATAGTTAGTTCTTTTTACTTTAGGAAACACACATGAATAGAC
>JADRCD010138143.1:0-13417 GCA_019843815.1 Montemys delectorum | reverse complement strand
TTTTTTTTTTTTTTTAGCATGGAGGCGGGACTTCAATCCAGCAGTGGTGGCCACCAGGTGGTGCTATTGCACCTAGAAAGACAGTTTCCCTAGTTAGATTGGGAGAAACTGAGGCCTGAAGTTCTCCTATATAGCTTTTTTTTTCTGTTGAGACAGGATGTGAACTCATGATCCTGAACTCATGATCCTTCTGCCTCAGTATATCACGAAGTTAAAGTACAAGGAAAAGGTGCACGTGGCTACATCATTTTCAAATTGTATTTATACTTTCAGATCCTGGAGATGGAATCCATGCTAGATGAGTGCTCACTGGGGGCATTCTAGGCAGGAGGTGAGCCGGATGGCAACGGCGGCACGTGCCTTTATCCTACACCGCCAGAAGCAGAGGCAGTTGGCTCTTGAGTTCAAGGCCAGCGTGGTCTACAGAGTGAGTTCCAGGACAGCCAGGGCTACACCTGGCCTAGAGAAACCCTGTTTGGGAAGACAAACACAGGGTCTCACTGTGTAGCCTTGGCCAGCCTACCGCAGCGTTTGTCTTCCTCGTCTCTCACGCTGTGGTTCCTCTACAGAATTTTACCTCTGAGGCTTTTGGGATGGAGGTGGGGTTTTCCTATTCTTAGATTTGTCATCTCCAGTCGGCCTCCTTTCTATCCATAAGGGTGTGTGGACCCCTTGAAGATAGATTCATTTCAAACTGGATTTGTAATTCGGCAGTGGATGTCTGGAGGTGATAAAAGGGGGAGCTGGGGCCTGATTTTTAAAATGTAATTTGTAAATTTCTTTACCTTTGCTAGCCCCGGATAACCACACAGAGAAACCAAGATTTCTTTCCAGCTGCACCTCAGCAGCTGGGCAATCCTGGTTTGCACTAACCCCTGGGCTAGGCTCCCCAGCCCCCGCTCGGCTCTCTGGGGCTTGCACTGTAATGTGTCCTAGCTCTCTCTCTCTGCTTCTGAGCTTTTCCCAGCGTGTCTTCCTGGAGCTCTCCGTTGGCTCATCTTCTCTAACCCTCTCTCCTTTCTCTCTCTCCCTACCCCACCCCTCCCTACCCCCTACCCCCTACCCCCGACCCCTGGTGGCAAAAACCCCTTCCCATCGGGTGATCAGCATTTATTGACAAAGCAGAGAATGAATGGTAAGAATTGTTTACACAAACTGGTTACAGAGAACGTTTGGTGTAAGCATTACAAAGCCCTGTCCGGGTTGAAGCGAGATCTGAGAGCAGAGGGACATCAGCATTTAAATAACACGAGGGTGACTTCACACAGCGAACAAAAACATTTTGCCTACATTGGTTGGAGGAGGTGGGGGTGGGGGGCCTCGGACAGGGATGAGACAAGTCCTGTCTGCTGCTTCCTTCTGCTTCCTGGTCACCCTGGCTGAGCAGTTATGTTCATTCATCTTCCATGATTCTGAGTCCACCAATCGTCTCATAAACACAAACTCCCGGTTCCGTTCCCAGCACCCGAAAAGAAAATTAATAAATAAAATAAAATAGATGCAGGAAGTGAGGGCATTAACCTTCAAAGATTACAGAGCACACGGAGAATTATCACAATTCTACAGCAAAAACCACGGCGCCTACTGGTGCCAGATGGAAGAAAAGAAAGCCATTTACACAGATTAACTAACTATTAACAACCGTCCACCCAGCGCAAACAGCTTGAGTTGGATTATCCCACAGGCAGGAGGGGCTCAGAGTGAGGCAGTGTGTTCACTCTGAGCGCAGGGCGAGCGCACCACAGGATTCCCAGGCTCTGGGCTCCTGATCCGGACAGGGTGTGCAACCCGGGTGTGTGGCACTGTGGGGGTTGCGGCTCGGTCCGAATGCGCTGACATGTGGGGCCCGCGCTGGCGTTGCGGGCAGCAGGGGCACACGCGGCAGAAGGCCTTTCTGAAGTGTGAACCCAGGAAGGCATAGAGCAGCGGATTGAGCGCCGAGTTGCTGTAGGACATGCAGTGAGCCCAGATCTTGAGTGCGTAGGCGGCATAGCTTCGAGGGTGCCAGGCCCCCGAGGGGCCCAGGGCTTGAAGCACCAGGAACAGCTGGATCGGGCCCCAGCAGGCGGCGAAGAGCAGGACGACAGCGGCCACCAGCCGGGAGACCTTGGTGCGCACTGCTCCGGCGCGCTGTGCCAGCAGCTGCCCCTGGGGACCCAGGAGTGTTATCGGGAAGGGACAGGTCACTCTCCGAAATTCCTCCTGGGTACCTCCACACATGCCCAGGCTTCTTTCTGTCCTTACTCCCAATTGCCATTCCATCCGCACACCTGGCTTTCCCCGACATGAACACACAGTCCAGATTCCCATGCCCCCCACCCTGGCTCTTCTTCACCCTCTCGCGCGCTCATACGCACGGACGTGTGTGTGTGTGTGTGTGTGTGTGTGTGTGTGTGTGTCCCCACCCGAGATGACCCTCGATCCCGACCCGAGTCCCCGCACCTGCAGGGCGCTGTCAGTGGGTGTGGGGCGTACAGCGGCGCGGCCCAGGTGGCGCAGCATGGCACCGTAGCAGGCACAGGTGGCGAGCAGCGGCAGCAGGTATAAAGCCAGCAGGTTGTAGAGCGCGAAGGCGCGCTCCAGGGCGCGGCTGGGAAACGCCTCGCTGCAGTAGGTGCGAGGCCCGGGCGACAGGCGGTGCAGGGCCAGCACCGGAGCGGACACAGCTGCCGACCCTGCGCCACCCACCCAGGGTGAGCTCCTCGGGGAGTGGGGAACACGTTCCACCCAGGGGCCAAGGTCTCCCCCTCCAATAATCAGTGACAAACCTCCCCCGCGTCTGCACCTCCTCCCCGCAGACATCCTCCGAGACACAGAACGTGCCCTTGTCCTCCCCGACCCTTATTCCGACCCCAACCACACTCACCCACCCAGATGCTGAGGCTGACAGTCAGGGCCAGGCGCGGAGTGCGGCGGTGAAGTGCACGCAGCGGGAACACTGTCACATACCAGCGGTCCACGCTCATGGCCGTCAGAGTGGCGCATGTGGCTTGCACCGAGACCTGGAAAAGCCAAGGACTAAGTGTGGGCCCTGCCAGTCCCACTATACATCTAACCACTCAGGTGTGCACGAACATGTCCTGCGAGGAGTAACCAGCGGCCACCGGTTGAGGTGACACCAGAGTCGGACCTAAAGACCAGGAGAGCCCGGAGATGGGAAGTGGGATAAACACTGGGGTTTGAGGGTGGGTTGTTGAGCAGGGGGAGAGGGAAGGGAACAGAGTGTTTGTTTGTTTGTTTGTTTGTTTTCTTTCTTTTTTCATTAAAAACAAAACAAACACAAAACAAAAAACACTGAGGTTTTGTTAGGTATCCCGAAGCTGAGGCATGACATGGTAAGCCTTCCTGATGCGAAGACACTGTCGAGACAACTGGCCACCTCACCCTCGCGCCCGTGATGCCCCTCCGGCCCCAGCCCTGCTTGGGGTGGAGGCTATACACACATGACCCGACCACGCCCACACCAGACCATGCCCACCAGACTGGCTCTGCCTTTGCAAAGCCTCGACTCTACCTTAAGCCCTACCCCACACACCCCAGAACATGCCCACTGTGGCCCACCCAGACTCTCCAGCATCCTGATCCCAGCCTTTGTCACAGGCAGCACGTGGTGCATCTGTATTCTGGCTGTGTCCACGCTTGACTACACCCTGTAACAGGCCCTAACCCCTCCCTGCCCACACCAGACTCTGACCCCTGCCCTGCAAGACAGGCTTGAGGAGATGCTCAGCGGTTAGAGCACCAGCTACTCTTTCAGAGGACCTGGGTTCGGTTCTGCGCACCCACATGGCAGCTTGCCATCATCCTGTAACTCCAGTTCCAGAGGATCCCACCATCCCTTCTGGCCTCCATGGGCATTGCACGCATGTGATGCAGATACATACTCAGGCAAACATCCATATACAAGAAATTTAAAAAATCTTAAAAGAAACGGGTTATGGTGGAGGGGAGGGGGCCAGCAGATCTTTGTGAGTTCCAGGCTGGCCTGGTCTTTTTTTTTTTTTTTTCCTTTCGAGACAGGGTTTCTCCATGTAGCCCTGGCTGTCCTGGAACTCACTCTGTAGACCAGGCTGGCCTCGAACTCAGAAATCCGCCTGCCTCTGCCTCCCAAGTGCTGGGATTAAAGGCGTGCACCACCACTGCCCGGTCTGGCCTGGTCTTATATGTTTCAGAAATCTAAAGTGAGTATAAGACCTTGCCTCATTTCAGGTCCTGACCCCACCTTGCCCGGACCATAACAATAACAGGTCCCCACCCTTCATAACACTGCCAAGGACTAGAACGAACCTTCATAGCCACGCCCACCCAGGCCTGGTCCTGCCCTTACCCTCTACCAGAGCCCAGGCCCAGCCCAGTTCACCCTCACCAACCCCGCTTCCTGCTCCCCAGCCTTCACACCTCCGCAGCTCGCCCCCCCCAGCTCCCCCCGGCCCAGCCCTCGTACCTGCTGGATGTAGTTGACGAATTTGCACATGAAGTCTCCCAGCACCCAGGAGGGCAGCGGATAAAGGAGAGCGGTGAAGGGCACGCAGCACAATAGGAAAGTGACGTCTGTGGCCGCCAGGTTGGCTACAGGTGGGGAACACGCGGATGCTGGAAGATGGGGGCACCCAGACTCGGGCCCCTGACTTCTACATTCAGGTCCGAGTGACCCCCCACCACACCCCACATCCTCCACCAGAGAAACTTAGGCGCCCTCTACCCTCCTTGCACTCAGTCCCAGCAACCTTGGGTCCCTGTGTGCCTCAGCTTTCCCATCTTCAAATCAGAGACTGCCGGATAGTCTCAAGCTACCGGTGCCAGTTAGGACGTGTCACACACCCCAGAGGCTGTCACATCCGTAGGACAGACATCTTACTGAAATGGCTGGCCCCGTCTCCTTGTGCAGTTGCCAACCTCCCCTTTAGTACCCTGCCAGATGAGGGGCTGCCACCTTGACGTTTGCAACTGTGGCCTTCAAAGGACAGGGAGAGGCGGGGCGCACAGCAGGAGGACACTGAGGTCTGAAGAGCCTCGCTGCGTTCCTGACTGAGACTCCGGACCCTGCGCACACCCGGGAACCCCAGGTAGGCGCGCGCTCACCGATGTAGAAGTTGGTGACTGTCTGCATGTGCTTGTGGCGGTAGATAACGTAGATGACCAGTGAGTTCCCAACCAGCCCGAGCAACATGAGTGCAGCGAAAAACAAGGGAACCAGCCAGGCATCCAGGGGCCTTGGCGCGGAGCCTGGGTCATACGAGGCGTTGGCACCGCAGCCTGGGCATCCCGAAGCGTTGGACGGAGCCCACCAGGTCACGTTGGGACCCAACGTCGCCTCTGTGGCCATGGCCCCGTCACCCTCCTCCTCCAGGCAGCCTTCACGGATTGCGTCCTGGGACTGTGGGGACCAGAGGGAGGACCCCACTCCTCCTCCTCAGGGCCAGGGATGCTCTCCAGGGATACCTGCGCCCTGGTCTCTGTTGCTGGCGGCAGGGGCTGGAAAGAGGCTCCTTTGCTATCGTCGCAGTGGCCACTCTTATACCCCCGCCCCCTCCCTTGTCCCCGCCTTCTCGTCTTCCTGCGTAGTAGCCGCTTCAGAGCCTTGCGCTCCAGCTTCCCAGAGCTATGCCCGGATGAAAGGAGGAGGGGATGGGCTGAAGGAGGGAGGGCTCTGGGCACCAAGCAGGGGAGGGTCGTAGCCCTCTTGGGGGGCCAGCTTCAACCACAGGTTGCAGGCGGATGGGCCCAGGCCGGCTTTCTGAAGAAGCCTGGCAAGAGGTTGCCTCTCCAGGACACTGGGAGCCATGAAACTTGAGGACAGGGGCAGCACCTTCAGATACATTTTGGCCGACTCTGATTGATAATTAGGTACAAGGTTCTTGGTCTAACTGGCAGAGTTCCTGCCGGGAGAGTGGGCACTTTGGAAACTGTCAGCAGGAACTACGAGGTACTGACCTCAGCCACACCCTCACAGCCCTGTTAAATGTATCTCACAGGCTCCCTCACTCCCCAAGAGGTTACCCTTGTCAAGCCACCAGAATACTACGCAGCAGAGAAAAAGAGGCTGCCATTTTACGGGTGTGATGCAGCGGTATAATGTATTTCCCTAGTCCAAGGCCACAGGTTCACCTGAGAGCGTGGGCTCAAAGCTGGGGAGAGAGGTGAGTAAATACGAAGCTGATGCAGCCTGGCTGAGGGACCAGGAGGTTGAAAGCCTGGGGACTCTGAGGGTATTGGAAGATGAGCAGTCCCCTGGGGAGCAAGATGCAGACTGAGGGCTCTAGAATGAACCCCTTCTCTCTCAGCCACAGAACAACTCCGGGGTGATGCCAGGAATCCAAGTCTCCAGGTCCCCTTCCCCTGAGTTCCCTCTGCACCAGATTCATGAGCTTGGGCTTCGCCTCACCTGGCTGTACAAACCCGTAGAGTGGATGCTTTCTTTTGGGCCATTTGTGTTAGTTAATTAATTATAATTAATTAAGTGTGATAGTTTTTGTTTTTTTTTAAAGCCTGTGGGCCAGGCCGGCCTTGAACTCGCTGTTGGTTAGTGATGACTTGAAGATCTGATCCTCCTGCTTCCGTCTAACCAGGGCTAGGCTAAGGGTGCACCACACCAGCCCCTCCATCCCGAATAAGTTTTGCGGCTTAGGCCTGGAACTCCAGTGATCCTGCTGCCTCAGCCTCTTGAGAGCTCAGGCGTGCACCACGGCCAGCTTCCCCTTTGCTTTTTTTCACCAGGCTAGCTCACACAGGCCGTGGTCTGGAGGTGTTGGGTCTGCGGCTCGGGCCTCCTTTACGGGCCTCAGTCCCCTGCAGTGTTCCGTCACCCCGGGACTGTTCCCGGGGCTCGCACACCCCTCCCGCATCTGCGCCCCAAGGGGACTTTCGCATCTCCGCATTCGCCCCCGGGCCGGTGAGCCCCACCGTCTCCTCCCGGGTGGCTCAGACTTTGTTCTCAGTCCCTCTGGTCCCCAGCACGTCCTGGTGGGTGACGCCGCCCCATGTGTACAGAGAGGGAAACCGAGGCAGAGCTCCTAGCTCCGCAGCCGCTGCCGTTGCTGGGCTGTCCCCGCCCCGAGCCGCTGCAGACTCCGCCCTGCGCGTCACTTCCTCCGCGGCCTCCGGCCGGGCTGCAACAGCGGCTGCAGGCCATGGTGGCTCTGGACAATCCAGAAGGCGGCCCGGAGGCTACCCCGAACGGGGGGACCAGGCTGTGAGCAGGGCTGCGGGGCTGGACCTCTTTCCCGGGGCCCCCTCCTCCCCGGGCTGGGGTCTTCTCCTCCTCCTAGGGCTAGGGTCTCCTCCTATTCCTCCTTCTCCTCCCCCTCCTCCTCCTCCTCCTCCCCACACTGGGGTCTCTTTCTCCCCTCCTTTCCCCTCCTCCTTTTTCTCTCCTCTGCTCCCTCCTCTATGTCCTCCTCTTCCCCAGCCTTCCCCCATGGATGCAGTCGCTCCTCCGCCCACACCCTTTTCTCGGGCTGCTCACCCACAGTTGCAGGGACCTCCTGCTCTGGGCTTCTGTTGGGAGGGCTTACTGACCTGGCCACAGGCAGTTACCCTGTTCACTCCTCTTCCTACCCCGCCCGACGGGAGAGCTGCTGCCAGGGGCATTGCCCAGCCACTCTCTGTCGTCCCCGTTGCCTCCACTGCCCTGGCAACGGTCACTCTGTGTCTCTGGGGGTCAGTTCCTAAAGGGTGGGATGTGGTGTAGCCTGGAGCAGTGATGTGTGGCTGGGTGTTGGGGCTACTCATGAGTTCAGGTCCTGTGACCCGTGGCCCTAACTGTTACTTTTGTGGTCGAGAGCTGCCTTGGCCCCTGGCTAGCTTGCCGAGTCTTTCTGTGCTTTTGGTTTCCCCCATCTGAATGCAGACAGTTGATTCTTTCTCTCTCAGACTCGGGGTGCGGTGGCAAAGCCCTTCTTTCCCCACGGTGTCCAGTAATCTGGGGTTCTGTGTGGTTCTACCTTTGTTCATTGGATTTCATTTATTTATTTTTAATATTTTATTTTACATTTATAGGCATTGTGTCTGTACATATGTATGTATGGGTCTATGTATGTTTGTATGTGCACCATGTGCGTGCCTGGTACCTGCTGAGGTCAGATGGAATCTGGAGTTACAGATGGTTCTGAACCATCATGTTGGTGCTGGCAACAGAACCCTGGTTCTGCAACAGCGGCCATCGCTGTAACTACTGAGCTGTTCTCCCCAGCCCGTGTTTTGTTTTTATTTACTTGACTCAGAGTCTCAGGTAGCCCAGGCTGGCCTCCATCTCTTTGTGTATCTGAGGGTGACCAAGAGCTGATCCTCCTGCTTCAGCTTCCTGGGACCATGCCTAGCTGCCTTGAGTGCTCTTGCTGTGGCTCTAGCATAACTAAGTCTAGGTTTTGGTGACTTCCTTCCCACAGGGCCTCACCCTGGTATCCACCTGCCTGCTGGGCGTCCAGGCCTGAGTCACCTCCGCCCAGCTTCCTGTTGGGGAAGTGGGTTTTCTCCCTTTCCGGGAGTGTTTGCCAAAGAAGGGCGTGTTTGTAGCTGAGGTGTGTCTTGGTGAGCCCATTACTCAACCAGCTGGATGTTAAAGAGGACTGAGTTCTCCAGCCCCCGGGATTCGGCCCAGTCCATTTTGTGTTCCAGCCACCCCTCGTAGGTGCTGATCACATTCTGAGGTGTAAGACACCTCCTCTGGGCCAAGCTTCACTTTGTATAAAGTGGCTTGGTTACAGGAAAGCAGTATTCATTCAACAAACTCCAGAATGTTATTCATTCAGCAAACCTCTTGAGTCTGCCCAAGAGGAGCTGCCAGCTGGACACTGGGGAGGTTCCGTGAGGAGGAATTGAGGAGTAAACACCTCCGGCCAGCTGGTTCCCAGTTGGCGTAGCAGCAGCAGCAGCAGCAGCAGCAGCAGCAGCAGCAAGTGCTGACTGGACGGGGCTGTGCCACCTCTGGGAGGTGACATTCACACACAAACCCGAATCTGGCAGAACTTGGAGAGGCATTTGTGCGGAGGTCTCTGATAAGTTTTGATTCAGGGAGCAATTCTTGTTTCCTGGGACTCTTGGGGCCCTCAAGAAGGGAGAGATGCCCCAATGCCTTTAGGACTGAGCACAGACTGTGTGTTGCAGTACCCGGCCAAGGGGTATCAAGGGCTCGCCTACGGGGGTGCTAGGGAGCCGTGGTGGGCGCAGGGACAGGCGCCTCACCAGCCTGGTAGGCTTTGGTGTGAGCGGGCTCAGCTAGCTGTCCAAGCTGGGACCCAGGTTCACTTCTGTCTGGAAGACTGCTCCGAACCCCTTTTCCCTGCTGTCTGTCTATCCTTCCTGCAGGGCAGCTGTGGTTTGTTATCAGGCTGCACCAGCTGCAGGGGTGAAGCTGGGACAGAAGTGGCCCGGCCTCAGGGTTGATATGACCCTGAGTGTAGGCGTAGGACTGGTGTAGAGGTGAGGGGCTGACCCCCTTCTTGGGAGGGAGCCAGGCAGGCAGGTGTCCCTTCCCAACCCCGCAGGTCCACTGAGACCTCAGTGCAGCCACTGGGTGGCCTGAAGGGATAAAGGGACATACCCTTCCAGAGCTGAAACTCCAGGCCCTGACCCCACTTGATGAAGGACAGACATGGTGTTGATGGGGACCCTGGCACTAGCCTTTCTGAGCTTGCTGCTCTTCCTCTCGCAGGCGGGGCACCCCCCAACTCTACTGTCTCCCTGCGGCTCTTGCCTAGCAAAGGCCTGAGCTCTGGGCCCCAGCTAATCCCTTTGCAGGGTTAACGGCATTTTCAGGACCTGTAGGCAGTTAGCTCTGAGGGTGGCCAAGGCGTTCCTGGGGCAATTAGCTGCGCTCCCCCCCCCCACTTCCTGTGGTGCCAGGCAGGTGCACTGAGCTGTCACCCTGAGAGACCCTAGCCCGAGGGTCCTCTTCTGGGGGGTTGGTGTCCAACCCCTGGAGTGCATAGAGGGCGGGCCTTGGTGTCTTATCGCTTAAATCTGGAAGGTTGAAGGTGACCAGAGAGGTTACCATTCTTCTGTATGACTAGGCCCTTCCTTTCTCAGAGCCTCAGTTTACCCTTCTTGCATCAAAACTTGTGTCCTGGGGTGGGACTGGGTGTAAAGTCCCTGTTGCCAGGGAGACCTTGGTCCTGATAACGTCCTCATCTGGTACCCAGGTCCCTTCCTGACTGCCTCCCAACGCTCAGCAGCTCACAGGTGAAGAGGGTCTCAGCCTCCAGACGCAAGCAACATTTTATCAACCAGGCTGTGCGGAATTCAGACCTGGTGCCCAAAGCTAAGGGACGGAAGAGTCTGCAGCGCTTGGAGAACAGTAAGCAGGGAGTGGGATGTGTTTCCCTTGCTATGAAGCACCCCCCCACACACACACACACACACACTGGTCAGGCAATAGAATAGGGCTTCAGAGGGTGCATAGGAGTTCAGCAAGGCAGGGAGAGATAGATGAGGTTCTAGAGACTGGCTGGGTGAAAAAAAAAAATTGGGGACAGTAGAAGTGAGTAGGGACCCAGTGCTGCCTGAACCCACAGACTGTTTCCCTCTAGCCCAGTACCTCCTAACACTGCTGGAGACCGCTGGGGGCCCTCCAGGGGTGGAAGACGGGGACCTGACTCCTTCTGCAGCACCTGGCATCTTCGCAGAGGCCTGCAGCAATGCCACCTATGTGGAGGTGAGACCCTAAGGCCCTGTGCAGCCCCTGCGATGTGCCCTACCCCTCCCCTGGATGCTGCCGGATACCAGAACCTGGGCCCATCTGCTCTTCCTGTTAAAGGACCCATTTGGAGACTACTTTATACGTGTGATAGCACGTCACTGGGGCTTCCGTGGGGTCTGAGTGGGTCGTGCCTGCTCAATGCCTTGTGCATCCAGCTCATGTTGCACACATGTGAGCGAGTGGCTTACAGACAGTGGTTTACCTGGCTCCTGTGTGCCAGGTGGCCTCATGTGACCACTTGTCAAGTCGAGAAACAGACCCAGAAGCCTCACGGCTAACCTGTCTTCCAGGTCTGGAATGATTTTATGAACCGCTCGGGAGAGGAGCAAGAGCGAGTGCTCCGTTACCTGGAGGACGAGGGCCAGGGCAAGCGGAGACGTGGCCCTGGCCGTGGGGAGGACCGGCGGAGAGGTGGGGCCTGGGTGGGGGCGGGGCCAAACTACCGATGGGCAGAGCCTTGTCGCTGTGAAATTCCTTGGTCACCTTGGGCACAGGATGGGGTTCCCTGGGGGTGTGGTTAGGCTGTGGGAGGGGCCTGGGCTCACCCGGACCCTCCCCCATCTGCTGTCTTCACAGAGGACCCTGTCTTCACACCCCACGAGTGCTTCAGGCGTATCAGCCGTCGCCTGCGGTCCGTGCTCAAGCGCAGCCGCATCCCAATGGTGAGGGCCCCATCTTCCCCTCAACCTGGCCTTTCCGTGTCTCCATTCTATCTCGGTGAAGAGGCGGCAGGAGTCTGCGCAGGAGGGGCAGGTGGTGCAGTGGTTGGGGGGAGGAGGACTGGGCAGCGAAAGTAAGTGCGGCCGAGTGTCTAGGAATTTTACAGACAACAGACAGGGCTGGACACTTGATGTTCCTGAAACAGCTAGGACATTTGATGTGACCCCTTAGCTCTTCCCACCCACTCAGGAAACCCTGGAGAGCTGGGAGGAACGGCTGCTGGCATTCTTCTCGGTGTCCCCCCAAGCTGTGTACACTGCTATGCTGGACAACAGGTACGGGGACTGAGGGGGGGACAGCATGGTCTCCTGTCCCCACTCTGGCTCAGCCTCTCATGGCCCTTCCTCCCCAGCTATGAGAGGCTCCTGCTTCATGCTGTGTGCCAGTACATGGATCTCATCTCAGCCAGTGAGTACCTGCTCCCCACTACCCCTTCACCCAGTTCTTCCCGAAGAAGCCAAGGCTGGATCACCTAGCAGGAGACCCCAGGGGTGTCTTGGGATGGGTTGATAGCAGAGCAGTAGCCGTGAAGTCCTGGTATTTATTTATTTAACTGGGTTTCCAGTGGGTGGACTCCCTCCATCTACACACAACTTCAGGGAAGAGGACCTAGGTGAGGTTGGTAAAGTCTGGAGTTGAGGGTCTGCTACAGACCTGGACGGGAAAAGGAGACAGGTTCCCAGTGTCCAGTGAGAAACAGCCCTCTGGTTTCCTAGTTACAGTTCTGCCCACTTCTAATGATGGTTGTGAGCCCTCCGTAACTCCAGGTGCCCCCTTTGGTCCCTTCTTTCTGCTAGTACCTGTCTCTGCTTCCTGCTTAGAGTTGCTGTGGTGATGGTTTCCATGGCAACCCTTGGACTTGTTTCTTCCAGTTTCCCTCTGTGGGAGGATGCTGCGGCCTCCACACCTGCCTGTAGTCTCACACACCTGAGAATTGGGAGGGGCTGTGTAGGGGAGGTTTCTCTCTGAATTGAACTGTGGTCTGAACCAAGTGGGAAGGCAGCTCATGGCTAGCCAGACCACCCTCATCCGGTTTCTTTAGTTGTTTAGGCAGGGTCACTGGTGTAGTCCAGGCTGGCCTCCATTATATGTATTAGTCAAGGTCAGTCTTGAACTCCTGATCCCCCAGCCTCTAGGGCTCATGCATGCTAAGGAGCCCTCCACACACTGAACCCCTGGCCCAGCTCCTCCAGTCCGCAATGGCTTTTCCTCAGGTGCTGACCTGGAGGGCCGGAGGCAGATGAAGGTCAGCAACCGCCACCTGGATTTCCTGCCTCCGGAGCTTCTGTTGTCTGCCTACCTGGACCAGCAATGACGGCAGAGCCCCTGCCAGCCACCTCGCCCGGCCGGCCCAGACCTCTGTCTGCTAATGATCTATCTTCCACCCTTTCAGAATTTGAATACCACCCTTCCCTTCAGGAATCCCCTTGCCCCTGCCCTTTCATGTCCCAGATCACACAGGGAGGCCTTGTAGCTCCCTACCCTGGTACTTGTATGTGGGTGGGGAGACCTAATGGGGCCCTATAGCTCCCCACCCTGGTACTTGTATTTGGGTGCAAAGACCTGCCCGGGGCCTGTCCCTGTGTTTTCTCTGCTTAGCTTTCTGGCCCAGTCTGAAGCTCAGGCAAGGAGCAGCAGGCTGTTTTCTTGTTTCCCTCCTAACCAGTTTTAATGAACTTGGCATGTTTTGGGGTAGATTTCTTTTAATTTCTCTTTCAAAGTGGGGAGGCACAACCAAAACACCTAGCGCCAGCTGGTAGTGGGCTCTTTTGTGACCCCTGCCTGACCCTCCAGATTTCAGCTCTGATGAGGGTGGCTGGTCCTCTCTAGGACTCTGCTGACCTCCCCAGAACACTTTGTGGGGTGTGTGTGCGTGTGTATGTGTGTGTGTGTGTGTGTGTGTGTGTGTGTTGCAAGCGCATGTATGCACGCCATGTGCCCGGTGAACTTGGACAAGCTTTGTCTCAAGGGCTCATTTTAAGTTTTTTTTTTTTTTTTTTT
>JADRCD010138141.1:0-15652 GCA_019843815.1 Montemys delectorum | reverse complement strand
TTTTTTTTTTTTTCTGCACGAAATTCACGACTCCCTGTGTGGACTGAGATGAGGTCTCTGAAAGGCTACGATGAGCTCCTGAGGATGCTGCCGGGAGGTCCAGCAGGGCTTTGCCTCAGTCCCTGTCTTCATCAACAGTGGGACTGGAGTTCCAGGTTTGCTCTCTCCTTGACTTTCATATCACACATCCAGGAAGAGCATCATCCCCCAAGTTGACTCCCAAGCTTGTCTCTTTTCATCCAAGCTTAAAAAGGAAAGACTCCTTTCCCTTGACTCCTGTAAAGGTCTAGTCCATGGCACCTTTCACATGTCCTGCTGATTCTGTTTCCCCAATATTGCTCAGAAGATAACCGCTACTGCGCATAGTGATGGTGGCACACACTAAGAAGCCCTGCCTGTAGTGCATCCAGGACCACCTGCTGGGTGGCTGGAGATGGGACACCCCACACTGCTGAACTTCTTTTTGGTGATTAATTTCACTTGTAATCTGACAAAGTATGCATGGAAACTAAAGTCATTGCCTCATACTGCATTTACTTGGTTTAGTTTTTATGTTACAAAGTCATGCTGTGACTACCGTTTTAGGACCATTCTGTGGATCCCACTCAGAATTCGTTTTCTTCTCTCATTTTTTTAATTTTTATTTTTTATTGGCTATTTTCTTTATTTACATTTCAAATGTTATCCCCTTTCCTGGTTTCCCTCCCTCCCAGAAACCCCCTATCCCATCCTCCCTGCTTCTATGAGTGTGTCCCTTCACCCACCTACTCCCACCTCCCTGCCCTTGATTCCTCTACACTGCGGCAGCTATTGAGCCTTCATAGGACCAAGGACCTCTCCTCTCATTGCTGCACGACAAGGCCATCATCTGTTACATATGCAGCTGGAGCCATATGTACTCCCTTGTTGATGGCTTAGTCCTTAGGAGTTTTAGAGGGTCTGGTTGGTTGATATTTTTGTTCTTCTTATGGGGTTGCAAACCCCTTCAACTCCTTCAGTCCTTTCTCTAACTCCTCTATTGAGGACCCCACTCGCAGTCCAATGGTTGGCTGTGAAGAACATTCGCCTCTGTATTTGTAAGGCTCTGGCAGGGCCTCTCAGGAGACAGTCATTTCAGGCTCCTTTCAGCATGCATTCTTCTTTCATTAAAATAAATAAATAAAAATTACATTTTCCTGAGGCATGTGAGGTGGCTCGGTTGGATGAAGGTGCCTGCTGCCAAGTCTGATGACAGAGTCTGTATGATAAGTAAGGTCATGTTCTAAGTTCAAATTATTGTGCTTAAAAGATTTATAAGACCAAAAACAAAATATGCCTCTAACCTATAAGTCCATTTGCTCAAGGACAGAAAACTTCCTGGAATGTTGGGGGGCTGTTGTTCATGTAAGAAAACAAGCCACCGTTTCCCCTTCTGTAAACAGGGTTGGTTGCCCCAAGTTCACAGGATGTACTTGCTCACACACAGGTGGGAGTATGTAGGTGGGTGGTATGTCAGGATGGATGCTTGTGCCTAATTGAATGAAGGTGGGAAGTATGGATCCTTGTGGGATTTGCCTTTATAAGCCCCTGACTAATGTAATTCACCGACATTCTCTGGGAATTCTGGGTATGGACCATCATCCTGGCCAGCCAGTATTTAATAAATTTTGCTTCAAATTGGGCTCAAAAATTGTGACAGTAGTCTTATTCTTACCTGGTAGGATTAACATTTGGCCACATGGTGAAAGGAGGGAACCAAGTCCTTTAAGTTGTTAAACCTCCACAGGTCCTGAGGGACTAAGAGATTTCTTGATAGGCAGATAGGGAGAGGAAGGGGGCAGGACAAGGTAATAAAGATGGTAAGCTTCCCCAAGATGTCTGATTTCTCCCTCGCCTTCCTGACACTGAGACAGTGGACCAGCATCACTGTCAATGGGATTTAGAATGATTCTAGCCTTTGTGTGGCTCACAGGGACTCACCCAAAACAGAGTCTTTCCAGCCTAAACAGTTCTAAGAGAGACTGGTTTGTGGCAATTCTCCCTCTTGTGAATTTCCCCTTTCCTTTCTTTCCCAAAGCAGGGCCACACCTAATCCATTAAGAGGTTAGCTAATATGTAGTCTTTCTTTAGATTTAAAAAAAAAATCCAGATTAGTGGGTGACTTTCAGATTAGGATGTGTGCCACCTTTATTCTATGAGTCCATGGTGTCAACCAACAGAGTGTGTATCAACCTCTGTGACATTTAACATCACAGAGAAAAGGTAGCCTGTTTCATAATAAGATTCTAGGAACCACCTAGAGGAGACCAAAATCTGTTGCAGTTCTCCTGCCAGGAGAAAGGAGGCACACCCCCTGGATGATAAACATCCTGCTCTGAGTAGAGCCTCCCTGACTGACCTCGTTACCCCTGCTGAGCATATAGCCTTCCCAGCATTACCCCACTGCTCTCTCCCTTCCCTCCATGTAAGCCCAATCATGTACCTCGATTCCCCAAGAGAGTCCTCTCTGGGGAGGAAACGGTAGGTTCCCCCATCTCCTCAATGTCCCAACGTTTGAATAAACCCAATTTCCTTCCTGCCATCCATGTTCCCCAAATCCTAGCTTTTGAGCGTTGAGCGTTCTGCTAACACTAGAATAAGGCCCAGAGCAGCCTCCAACCCTGGGTCTTCCCAAGAGGTTTCCCGAGGAAGCCCAGGGCCCAGAGTCACCTTGAATACCATGTGTTAATCAGAAAGGGACCCTTCGGCAGACCTCGTCCCACTGCGGGCACAGGAAAGTGGCTGCTGTGCCTTCAGCTCAGAGCAGGCAAGCCAGGGTTCCAAGAAGCCATCTTCCAGAGGGACGAGAGTGATGATATTCAAGTAAACCCGGATGTGTCACTTTGTCAAAAACACGTGATACAAATGACCCTTCTGCAGCAGCTTGGCTGAGAACAAGCAGGAAGAAACATTTAAGGCCTGAGAGATTAATACCTATAAAAATAAAACAGTAGATCAACCTCTCTCACCTCTCCCACAGGCTGTATGCATGGACAGGCATTACCCACTCTGCAGAGCGGAAAGTCCCATGCTTCCTCCAGAGTGAGCGCTTCTTACCCCTGTGAAGCTAAATGCTTCTAAAGGAACTATATTAAAAGTGAACTCTTCAACAAGTAGCAGCCACAGACAGTTCACTCCTTCCCAGCAGAGACTAAATGCAGGCGCTCCTGCTTAGCTAGTAAGGCACTGGGTGGTTTGGGATAAAGGTCATTCTCGGACATTTAGAATATAAGTCATCACTCTGGATGTTTTTATCTGACCTAACACTCTCATGACAAGGTCACCTGACTTGACTGTCTCATTCAACTATTTTACCCTAACCACCACCTGTGTTATTGCTTTTACCAACACAGTTATCAACTGCGCTGATCTATGACTTTGTACTGAGGTCGTAAAAATTCACCTGATTTCCATGGCAGAATGTGTCATTTGAGATGACTTGGATCTGTATCTCTACACCGTGGTCACTCATACTTGGATCACAACAGATTATTTTTCTTTTTTTTTTTCTTTTTTAAAGGTTTATTTATTTATTATATGTAAGTACACTGTAGCTGTGCACTGCCATGTTTCTTGCCATGAAGATATGGATAAAACCATCCCTAATTAAATGTTTTCCTTTGTAAGAGTTTACATAGTCACAAAGTCTCTTTGCAGCAATAAAACCCCAACTAAGATGGTACTCAATGGTTGTAAAACAGAGCAGAGCAGAGCAGAGCAGAGCAGAGCAGAGCAGAGCAGAGCAGAACAGAACAGAACAGAACAGAAGAGAAGACCCAGGAACTTGAATTTTGTACCCAAATATTTACAAATGAGTAATGCTAAGAGTGGTAGTACATGTCTGTAAGTCTAGCTACTTGGAAGGCTAAGAAATAAGGATTTCAAGTTTGAGGCCAACCTGGGCTACATAGTGAGAACCTATGGGAAGGGGATGACTTTAAAATATTTTCAGACAAGCAAAAGCTGAGAAAATATTAGCAGAAGACATGGATTGCAATAACTATTAAATGATGCTCTTTGTGACAAAGGAAGAGAATAAGAAATAGGGGAAGGATTCCGATATGATAAGCAAACAGGCAATTAATTCTACTTTTAAATTTTATATGAGAACAGAATGGCTACACAGCAACAACCTATTGTTAAAACACATATAGAAATAAAGTATGTGGCAACAACCGGGAGAGTGGATATCAAGCATTAATGATAGTTTCCTGTACAAGATGTGGCACATCACTGTAAACTCTAAGAAACAACCAACAACTAGCTGATACAAGAGATACAAATACTAAACTCATGAAATTAACTAAGCAATGAAAAGCAAACAGAAACCACAAATATTGAGAGACAAATGAAAATCAACATTGTTCATAGCGACATTAAATATAAACAGCTGTAATACTCCATAAAATGACAGACCAAAAAGCAAGGCTCTGCCTGCCTCAAGTGTGCTGCTAAGAAATTCATCTTGAATTAAAATATGTAGTTTAAACATAAAAGGTCGAAAAAGAGTTGAATAAGCAGATGCTAACCACCAAACACTGATGCTTATGTTAATGGATCGTGTAATTTAATCCCAGCCCTGGGGAGGCAGAGGCAAGCAGATCTCTGAGTTGTGGCCAGCATGGTCTACAACCAGGACACCCAGGGGCTACCCAGAGCACCTTTATCAGGCCTGCTGATCTGGAAGCATAAAGGTTAGATTCCCCCAGTGCTCTCCTTTCCTCTGCCCTCGAGTCCTCTGGGGCATTTAAAAGCTGAGCAGTCTGCTGACCCCTGGAACTACATTGCATCACACCTCCCTGCCTGCCTTCTACCCTACCCACATCCCCTACCTGCCACATCCTCAGGGGCATACCCAACTTTGAGAGACTTGCACTGGCCCCTGAATTCCATTGTCCAGCCCAAGGATACCCAGTAGAGGCCTGCCACACTAGGATCAATGAGATTAGCACCCTTTTAATTCCTGCTACAACAGGGACATCTAGGGACAACCAGATAGCTAAAGGCCAGCTCAAGAACACAGTCAACAAAAGCCTTCAATATGACACCTTCAGCACACAGCTATCCTACTACAGCAAGCCCTGGAGATCCTAACACAACCAAAGCACAAGAAAAGAGCTTTCAAGAGGGAATGAATAAATCACTTAAAGAAATACAGTAAGATATAATCAAACAGGTAAATGCCTTTAAAAAGGAAGCAAATCAATCCCTTAAATAAATACAGAAAAATGCAATTAAACAGGTGAAGGGAATGAATAAAACTGTTCAAGACTTGAAAGTGGAAATGGAAGCAATAAAGAACACAAACTGAGGGAATTCTGGAGATGGAAAACCCAGGAAAGAGACTGGGAAAACAGATGAATGCATCACCAACACAATACAAGAGATCAATGACATAATCTCAGGCATAGAAATACAATAGAAGAAACTGATACACGGGTCAAAGAAAATGTTAAATCTAAAAAATTCCTGACACAAAATATCCAGGAAATCTGGGATACCATGAAATGACCTAACCTAAGAAGGAAAGGAAAAAGGAGAAGAGTTCCAGCTCCAAAGTCCAGAAAATATTTTCAACAAAATCATAGAAGGAAGTTTTCCCAGCCTAAAGAAAGAGATGCCTACAGAGATAAGAGACGCCTTTAGAATACCAATTAGACTGGACCTAAAGAGAACATCCTCCTACCACATAATAAACAAAACATAAAACTCTACTGAACAAAGAAAGAAGATTAAAAGCTGCAAGGGGAAAAGGCCAAGTAACATACAAAGTCAGACCTATTGGAATTACACCTGACTTCTCAACAGAGACTCTGAAGGCTAGAAGGGCCAGCCTTGCAGCCTCTGAAAAACCACAGATGCCAGCTTAGACTACTATACCCAGCAAAACTCTCAACCATCATAGATGGAGAAAACAAGATATTTCAAAACAAAATCCAAACTTAAACAACATCTACCTACAAACCCAGCCCTACACAAAATACTAGAAGAAAAACTAGGAGGATAACTACATCCAAGAAAACACAGGAAATAAATAATTCCAAACCAGCAAAAACAAGGGACACACACACACACACACACACACACACACACACACACACACACACTAATACCACCAACATCAAGATAGCAGGAACTAATAATCACTGGTCATTAGTATCTCTCAACATCAATGGACTCAGTTCCTAATAAAAAGAGACAGGCTAACAGAACAGATTGGAAAACAAGACCCATCCTTTTGTCACATACAATAAAGCAACACTTCAACAACAAAGATACCTACTACCTCAGAGTAAAGGGCTAGAAAAAAGTTTCTCACACAAACGAACCCAAGAAGCCAGCTGGAGTAGCCTTTCTCATATCTAGTAAGACAGACTTTCAACCAAATTAATCACAAGAGATGGGGAAGTCTAGCTTTGAATCCATGGTGGTCTGATAAGGTTACTTCAATTTTCTGGTATCTGCTGAGGCTTGCTTTGTTACTGACTATACTGTCAATTTTGGAGACGGTTCTGTGAGGTGCTGAGAATAAGGGATATTCTTTTGTGGTTGGGTGAAATGTTCTGCAGATATGTTCGGTCCGTTTGATTCATAATGTTGGTTAGTTTTATCGTTTCTCTGTTTAGTTTTTGACTGCATGACCTGTTGACGGGTGGGAGTAGGGTGTTGAGGTCTCCCACTATTAATGTGTGTGTCTAAGCTTTAGCAACATTCATTTTACAAATGTGTGTGCCCTTGCATTTGGGGAATAGATGTTTAGAATTGACACGTCACCCTGGTAGATTTTTTTTCCTTTGGCAAGTGTGAAGTGCCCTTCCCTCATCTAAGATAGGGTGTCACTGTATAGTTCTGGCTGTCTAGAATGTGCTGTGTCCTCCAGGGTGGTCAGGAACTCATGCTAATCCCCCTGTCTCAGGCTTCTAAGTGTTCTGATTACAAGCAGATGGCTGCAGAAGGCTGCTTTCACATGGGCACTGGGAAATCTGTCAGTGTCTTTTTTCCCTTCCTTTGTGTCTCATTTGTTTCTGACTAAATACTATTTTATAAATTTCATTTGGCAATAGAAAAAATCAGCTTGAGACATGTGAGAGATTCCTGAATGTTTGGAAATAAACGCACTCCTAAATGATACAACGGTCAAATAAATTTCTAAGTATTTTGAGCTGAATTGTGATAAAATTACTGTTTATTAAAGTGCATGAGATGCAGCTAATGTAGTACCTAGGAGGAAAATTTATAAGAGTAACACATAGTAAAGAATAAGAAATGTCTGGATATCTTCTAAGCTTCTATCTTAAGAAGCTAGATAAAAAGAAGTGAACCCAAATTACAAATTCAGGCAGAAATAAGAATGAAAAAAGAAAAGGAAAAAAAAAAAGGTAAAATAAAAACTACCAAAATAAAACCCTGGTTCTGAATAAAAGTATCCATGGTAAGAGTTTAAGGATTCTGATGGTAGAAGACTCAGTGGTAAGATGAAGTTCTGGAAATTGCTTTCTAACTTAATATTCCGAGTGCAAGGTCAGCAGCTTGGTTAGGAGAGGTGGGTTAGGGGCCGTGAAGTAACTAGCTAAGAACGGGGCCCCTAGGGGAAGTAAACTAGCTAAGAACTGGGCCCCTAGGGGAAGTAAACCAGCTATGAACTGGGCCTGTAGGGTTATAGATGAGCAGATGGCCTGTGTTGGGTAATGATGACAGCATTAAGCTTCCCCCTGATGCTTAATAAGCCTGACGCCTACTATTTAATTACACTTAATATCATCCTTGTAAAGCATGGATAGATTGGCTATTACCCCATTTTATAGTTTAAGAAATTGCTCAAAAAGCCAGATAGCTGCCTCAAGGCTATTAAATTTGCTGTTGAGAAACCAAGGCCTGGTGTCTAGGCTGTAGGCTAAGTCTATGGCTGGGTTTTTTTTGTAGTTATTCCTGAAGGTAAATCATAGAGTTGAGACAGACTGTCCATAGCTCATCTAAGCCCTGCTATCTCTCCACGCTGCAGTGTGACCAGCTTGGTTCTGTGCAAGTTCTGTACAGGCATCCACTGATGATGCTATGTGTGCATGAACACGGAGGTCCGGCCCTGTCCACGAAACAGTTTTACTCTGGTTCTCCCCAACTTCCGACTCCTACAATCCTTCTGTCCTCCTTTCCCACAGTGGTCCTTGAGCCTTTCGGAGGAGGTGTGACGCGGATGATCCAATTGTGGCTGAGCACTCCATGTATTCTCTGCGCTTTAGACCAGCTGTGAGTTTCTGCAGCATCCTCCACGCATACCGTCTCTGCTGAGGTCAGATGTCTAGTGTCCCATCCTTCCCTGCAGTGGCTGAAAGCACACAAATATTAAACCCATGTGTTTAGAACCTAAACTCGTGGGGATTTGGGAAAGTGGATACTTTATTAGAAAATTAGTTACAAATATGACAAGATGTGGAGCAAGCACTATTGATGAATTTAACAAGTATTTATTGAGGTCACCCTGTGTGTGCTCGGTATACTTGTAGCTATAGTAGGACTGTAGTCCTACTATGGTAAGAGGAAGCCGTTGTCCGGTTGGTCTTTTCATGCGAACGGGCAGATTATAAATGGATAAATGAAGCACAGTGGCAAGTGTTCAAAAGACTAAGCCATGGAACAGACATGGGAGGGATCCTGAAATCTAAGGCTTAGCATTATGCAATTTCTGATATCTGAGGACATTGTAAGGGACCTTGAATGACTTAACTTCATGTTACCCTCCTTACATGTTCACATGGATAAGATCTCCCAGACAAACAGTCTTTCTATCATGGGGCTCAAGACAATTCCTGCTGGCGCTTATATGGCAGTTTTAGCTCCCTGGCAGCCACTGGAGGTTATTGACCAAACCATTTTGAGAGCCTGGAGTTTCCTTCTTCAGGCTCCTATAATGTTCCCATTTGTCTCTGTTCTGAGGATAGCCCTGTGTGGTGCAGGCTGTATTCTTCCTCCAGGCTGCAGCTGATAAGTCACCATACTTGTAGGTCTCAGCCTTCCAGGGTCACATGGCATGCATTTGGCCTTCCCCAAACTCTCAGAGCAGGGATTCCCTCCACCCCATCACCATCAAGAGAAGACCATCAGAACAGCGATGAAGTACAAAGTCTCTGTTTATACTGATGAAAAGTTCTGGAAATGTGAGGTAGAGATAAGGCTTGCACAACACTGTGAAATATATCAGGCTATTGGTTTGTTTGAACGCTCCAAGTGACTGTATTGGCTAAGTTTATACTGTGTCTGTTCTGACATAATAAAAATACATCAGAAAGGCAATGATGACAATGAGAATAATAGCCTGAACAGGATATTGAGAAAAGACCTTTCTGGGTTAACTTGTTGTAAAGAAAGATGGAAAGAGGGGGGAGAGAGGGAGGAGAGAAGGGGAGGGAAGAGAGAGGAGTGGGAAGAGGGAGCCAGTCATTTGGAGGTCTAAGGACCCAATGCACAATGGCACATACCTGTTATTTCAGTCCTTCAGGATGAACAAAGGAGGAACAGAAGTTCAAGATCAGCCTTGATTATATAGCAAGTTGGAGATCAGCTTGAACTGTGTCCAAACAAGCAAAAAAAAAAAAAAAAGAAAAAAAATCCGGGGCTGGCGAGATGGTCAGTGGGTAAGAGCACTGACTGCTCTTCCGGAGGTCCAGAGTTCAGATCCCAGCAACCACATGGTGGCTCACAACCACCCATAATGAGATTGGATGCCCTCTTCTGGTGTGTCTGAAGACAGCTGCAGTCAACACCGGATCGAGCAGAACCTGAGCGAGCGGGGCCAGAGCACTCCGAGGGGGACCGGCAGAGATCCTGAGTTCAACAGCAGCCACACACATGATGGCTCACGGCCATCTGTACAGCTACAGTGTACTCATACACATAAAATAAATAAAATAAATCTTTAAAAAAAATCCCCCAAAACATAGAAGATAAGATAATGTAAAACGAGATGAAGCTGAACTAAAATTATCTCTGATGAACTTGCTAAGGCTACTTGACTGACCACAGGTTTACCTGAAACAAGATGAGCTTTTCACTGGGCACTATTCTTCCCTCAGCATGCAGGATTCATGGGGGATGCAGAAAGGAGGGTCTGTAAAAATGAAACCTGAAATGGTTAGGCACAGTGACACACATCTAATACCTGCACTCGGGAGGCAGAGTCAGGAGGAGAATAATAAATGTCAGGCTACCCGGGTCACATAGCCACACATTGTCTTAAGCACATGAACAAAATTCATTTGTAATACATGTAACTTCAGCTTCTAATTGTTATCTTCTTGTTACTCTCAGAATTAAAAAAAAACAAGTATTTTTATGTATATGAAGTTGTATATACGTGTATATACATGAAGTTGTTGGAAATACAATAGGAAGGAAAATCACTATTTTTAAATGAGTTATTTATTTTTTAATAATATGCATCATATGTTGAGCATGTTCTACCCTGTACTCTGCACACCCTTCACTCTGTTCCTGTGAATGTCTTGCTCTTAGACAGTTTTATTTCTATTTTCATGTCATATGTACATACATGATTTTAAATATGTCTCAGAACCATAAATGACAGAAAACACATTTGTCTTCCTGGGATTGGCTTGATTTGCTTAATTAATCTGGTCACCTTCAGCAGGGTCCATTTTCTTACAGTGTGATTCCTTTCTTTTTATGGCTGAAAAAATATTCCATTCCACATACACCACATTTCCTTTCTTCGTTTCTTTGTTGTTGGACACCCAGGTATGTTCTGTAACTTAGCTATTATGAAAGGAGCTACTAGGAATAGCCCTGCGACATGTTGACTTGAAGTTGTTTGGGGGAAATAGTAGGAAAAACAGCCTGTTCAGACAGAAGACCCATGTTTGGTGTTGTGGAAAATCTCCATACCGACTTGCATGGTGGGATGATTTTGCATGGCCACCAGCAGTGTGTATGGAGCCCCTTCTGTCTACATCCTTGCCAGCATTTGTTATTTATGCTCTTTAATGACTGCTGTCTGATTGGGTTAGATGGATCTCAACATAGTCTCTTGACTTGTACTTCTCTGACTGCTAGTAAGGATGAATTTTTCCATATGTTTATGAGTCATTTGAATTTCATCTTTTGAAGACTGTCTATTTCATTAGCCTATTTATTTATTTAGCCCATTTATTGTTTGAAGCATTCACTATTTTTAATTCAAGTAGCAGTGTGGTGACAGACTTATGCTGATTTCCAAGTCTAGAGAGTAAAGTATCTCTAGTTTTGACTTTACCCACCATGCTACCACTATTGGTTGAAGGATGGTTGGTTTCCAGGTTACATTTTGGTATGTGCCCATCTTAGCTGTTTTTCGTTTGCTGTCAAATATCGTAACCAAGGTAACTTACAGGAGAAAAAGTTTACTGGGGCTTGCAGTTTCAGAGGGTGAGTCCGTGGCCAACCGGGTGAGTCCATGGACATCCGGGTGAGTCCGTGGCCATCCAGGTGAGTCCGTGGAAGTAGAAAGGTGGGTGTAATCCTGGAACAGTAGCTGAGAGCTCACATCCTAAAACAACAATCATGGGGCAGAGAGACCTAACTGGGAGTGGTATGGGTTTTGAAACTTCAAAGCTCACCCCAAGTGAGCTTTCCTTACCCCTATCCAAGTCTTTCTCAAGCAATTCCACCAACTGGGGCCAACAATTCAAATAAATGAGCCTTGGGGGCCATTCTCATTCAAACCATCACAGTATCTTAATCTATTTGGGCTGCTGTAAAATTAAAAAAAAAATACACCAAGCATAAACTAGATGACTTATAACTAATAGAAATTTATTTTTGAGCAGTTCTGGAGGCTGGAAGCTTTGGAGCTCTGGTGAGAGCTTGCTTTCTGTTCCATAGATGGTATCTTCTAGCCATTTCCTCATGGTAGAAAGTGTCCTAGTAGGGGTTACTACAGTTGTGATGGAACACCATGACCAAAAGCAAGTTGGGGAGAAAAGGGTTTATTTGGCTTATTATGATGGTTTATATATGCTTATCCCAGGGAGTGGCATTATTAAAAGGTGTGGCCCTGTTGGAGTAGGTGTGTCACTGTGGGCATGGGCTTTAAGACCCTCATCCTAGCTGCCTGGAAGTCAGTCTTCTACTAGCAGCCTTCAGATAAAGATGTAGAACTCTCAGCTCCTCCTGCACCATGCCTGCCTGGAAGCTGCCATGCTTTCACCTTGATGATAATGGACTGAAACCACTGAACCTGTAAGCCAGCCCCAATTAAACGTTGTTCTTATAATGTTGCCTTGGCTATGGTGTCTGTTCACAGCAGTAAAACTCTAAGACACGAATGTTTCTACATCACTGTTCATCATTAATGGAAGTCTAGACAGGAGCTCAAACAGGGCAGGAGCCTGGAGGCAGGAGCTGATGTAGAGGCTGTGCTCCTTATTGGCTTACTCCTTGTGACTTGTGCAACCTGGTTTCTTATAGAACCCATGACCACTCACCCAGGGGTAGCCCTACCCATGATGTATGGGGCTCTCCCACATCAGTCACTAATTAAGAAAATCCCCTACTGGCTTGCCTACAGCCCAATTTTATGGAAGCATTTTCTCAGTTGAGGCTCTTTACGCTCAGATGACTCTATCTTGTATCAAGCTGATACAAACCTAGCCAGCACAGAAGAAGAGTCATAAGGTCTCCTTAGGGCTCTTTCCTAAGTGCAGGAGTATCATTCATGAAGCTTCTGTCCTTGTGGTATAATCATGTCTAATGATAATGTCTACACAGTTCCATTGCATGGAATCTCAGTTTTGTTTTGTTTTTTTGGGGTGGGGGAGGGCATTTCAAGACAAGGTTTCTCTGTGTAGCCCTGGCTGTCCTGGAACTCACTCTGTAGACCAGGCTGGACTTGAACTCAGAAATCTGCCTGCCTCTGCCTCCCAAGTGCTGGGATTAAAGGCATGCGCCACCACCGCCGAGCGGAATCTCAGTTTTCTCCCAACATCCGTACACAAGCATTCAGACCATGGCTTCATTTCCCTGTTCCTTTCTGTTTAACTCCATTTCATTCTTTTATGTGTTTTGTAGATAAAACTACTTTTATACTTCATCAAGATGACTCCGAAGCTTAAAGAAACCAGAGTCTTGCCCAAGGTGGGAATGGCAGACTGTAACCATGTATAAAATGCTGGCATGGAAATCCAACAGCCCTGGCCAAGGTCCGGCTCTGCCAATAATTAATAAGAAGTGTCACTTGAACTAATTTAGTTAAATGCCAAGATCCACTACCCCCTTTCTCATGCAAAAGCACATTTTGTTTATTTATGAGTAGATTCATAACTCGGGTGGCCTTTCAATTTCCTCAAGTATTTATTCTTCACGGTTCAGAGTCTGGCACACTGCCTAGAGGAGGAGAAGCTCGGGGCTTGGACCAGCGTCAGCCCTCCTTCCTCACTTGGGGGCACTTCAGCTCTTGCCCAGGCTTAGATAACTGAAGCCTCAGCTCCCTCATCTCTCATAGAAAGACATTTTGCAGAACCCTTGGGCATCCCTTGTCCTCCTAAGAAAGTTATGAAAGAAGTCTCAACAACCACAGACCATAGGAAGAGCTTGAGTACCACAGCGTCTCCCTGCCTTGTTGTATTTTCATAACATTTAATGTTCAGGATGTTCCCAGAGGGAAAGGTGCTTGTAAATCGGTTCCTTCCCCTTAACATGATTCTCCTACCACATTTTAAAGACATCATAGAGATGATTTCACAATTACAGATGGTGTTCTCTACCTGTTGCTCTGAACACACTGGGTTCTATAGTTGTCAGGGAGACAGTGACCTGTGAAGAGACATTCAGAGGCCCTGGCCTCTTCCCACATCCCAGATCCCTAGGGAATGGGACAACAACTCAAAGTTTCCTTGAGTTTACTTAACCATCTCAAGGTTGTTGGTGGTAACTTTACTGGAACAATACTCAGCAAGACATAATCCACTTGACCTTAAGATTCTAAAAACGTTGCAATGGGGAGCAAACAATGTAGGTAAAGTTAGTTTGTAGAAGGAAGCATCCATGTTTGAAAGTGGTGTCTAATTGAGTGGCAGACAAAGTGACAAATCAGAGAAAGGTTTGACAGAATAGGATATGCCCAACTCTCATGAGAACAGACAGGAAAGGGAAGCTACTCTAGGGAGCAGTGCAGAAAGAGAGAGAGAGAGAGAGAGAGAGAGAGAGAGAGAGAGAGAGAGAGAGACAGAGAGAGAGACAGAGAGAGAGACAGAGAGAGAAACAGAGAGAGAGACAGAGAGAGAGACAGAGAGAGACAGAGAGGCAGAGACAGAGAGAGACAGAGAGGCAGAGAGACAGAGAGACAGAGAGACAGAGAGACAGAGAGACAGAGACAGACACAGAGACAGAGAGACAGAGAAACAGAGACTGAGAGAGAGACAGAGACAGAGACAGAGACAGAGACAGAGACGCAGAGAGGCAGAGAGACAGAGAGACAGAGAGACAGAGACAGACACAGAGACAGAGAGACAGAGAGAGACAGAGACACAGAGAAACAGAGACAGAGAGAGAGACAGAGAGAGAAGGCAGTTTTACCAGGACATTTATAGAGAGACAGGATACAGAGAAAGACATAGGTGAAGACAGAAAGAGCCAAAGAATGGGAAGGTTAGAACATACACTAAAGGTAGTATTAGGCCAAACAGAGCAATTCAGGCAGAGACCAAGAGAGAAGCTAGATTTCATCAGTCGGTTTGGAGAAGAGTTTGAGCCAGAGCAGCTGAGCAGAAGCAGCCAGCCTGAGTTTAGAAAGAGCTTGAAAGGATGAGCTCATTCAACAGTAAGTCTCAGAGGCTAAGAACATTCTAGGCCTAGATAAGATTGTATGGCGGGTACAGGCTCCCAGGACTAGGCCTAGGTTAGTAGACAAAGGCAGAAAGCCTCTGAGATGACAATTACATCAGGCGAATAAAAGATATTTTTATATTCTCCCACCATGAATTTTCTCTGCCACTGCCTTAAAAAAAAAAAAAAAAAAAATGCATGCTGTCCATGTGAGGTGAATTTTTTTCTAGTCCTAAGTAGTTCAGTTTGTCATGGACACTTCAACATCAGTTAGATTATTTCCTGTCACCTTCACAAAATCCTTGTGACTAGAGAGCCCTAATTAACATTTTATGGACTGCTTTAAGTGCTAGAAGCCTTGTTAACAAAAGATATTCACAGAGTTGGCTTCCTGGCCTCAGATGCATGCCTGGCATTGAGGGAGGAACTCTCTCTGCCCTGTCCTATCTCTGCTTTCCCATCTGGCTGGCCCTTGACTTGGCCTTGGCTTTGGCTACCCTGCTCCTTCCTGGGGCTGTTCTTGGGTCTGGACACGAGCAGTGTCTGGTGCTCCTGATGGGTGGAGGTTATCCTTTGAGAGAGGCTCTGTCTCTGTGTGGGGGATGAATGTATCCCGCCTGAGGGAGCTTGTCACTGAACAGCTAACAAAAGCAACAAGATAGGTCCTAAACCACTGGTTCTCAACTTTCCTAATGCTGCAACCACTTGATATAGCCCCTCATGTTGTGGTGATCCCTAACCATAAAATTATTTTCATTGTAATTTTGCTCTCTTGCCTAGCTCCCAACACACACACACACACACACACACACACACACAC